>CAJQZJ010009141.1:6902474-6979594 GCA_907164525.1 Lophiomys imhausi
TGTGTGTGTGTGTGTGTGTGTGTGTGTGTGTGTGTGTGTGTGTGTGTACGTGTGCTTGTGTCCTACCTGGAATTCCAGTGACCGTTGGTCTGGTGAATGTTTTGATGTGAAAGTTCATTGTAATCTTTTCTAATAACTGCCTGATTGCTGAGCCATCATATGGTTCACCAGAGGTGATTAATAACTGATAATCACCATACTGTGGTATAAATGGCCTTCACAACCATTTGAAACTAAGTTTCCCTGAATGAAACACATTAAAATACAATGATAATGTCAGTGTTAAAGAGGTTTAAGTTGACTTTTTTTTTTTGCTATAATTTGTATTTTCTTTTCTATTTCCAGTTCTCAAAAGTCTATGGCCCTGTGTTCACTCTGTACTTGGGTTCAAAGCCCACTGTGGTGTTGCATGGCTATGATGCAGTGAAGGAAGCTCTGATTAATCACGGGGAGGAGTTTTCCGGAAGAGGAAGCTTTCCATTGGCTGAAAGAGTTAACAAAGGCCTTGGTAAGTAGGTGTGCATGTTCATGAGTGTGCTGCACAGTGTTCACAGTAAAGGAGAGGATTGAAAGGAGGAGCTGGATTCCTCCCTTAGGGACTCTCTGTGGTTTCCACCCACGGGTCTCTCATCCGTACCTGGCATCTACTTCTGTTATCTTCTCGTTTCTTTAGGAATTGTTTTTAGCAATGGAAGCATATGGAAAGAGACAAGGCGCTTCTCACTCATGACCCTGCGGAATTTGGGCATGGGGAAAAGGAACATTGAGGACCGTGTTCAAGAGGAAGCTCAGTGCCTTGTGGAGAAACTGAGGAAAACCAATGGTGAGCACAAATTTATACATTTACATCCTAGTCTAGGTATGTTTATATAAATCATGTTGGTCATATTCTATATAAAAATTTTCTTTGTTTTTAATCAGAAATAATAATATAGATTTTATGTTAATTTTTGCTAAGTTGCAGAACTATGTGTTCCCATCAGCACAAATGTAGTTTCCCTATTGCGGATCATTTCACCAGAGAATAAATGCTGTTGATGACAGTGATAGGTGATATTTGTTTTCAGTTTCTTTAACTATGCAGGTTTGTTCAAATGCACTGAAAAGTATAGAGATTCTTCTAGGCCCATTTTATAATTCTGCATATCAATGATGTAATTTATGTTTTTTTTTAGCTAAGGATACTCAGTTTTTGTGCCTACTATAGCATAATAGAAAAAGAGGCTATCAACTTTAAAAGAGAGATGCACAGAGAAAGAGGAAGGAAAGGATATGATATGATTATGTATAGCAAAACAAAATTATATATATATACACATATATATACGTATATATATACATATATATGTGTATATATATATATACGTATATATATATATATATATATATATTTGGTTTTTCAAGACAGGGTTTCTCTGTGTATCTCTGACTGTCCTGGACTCACTCTGTAGACCAGGTTGGCCTCGAACTCACAGAGATCCACCTGCCTCTGCCTCTCGAGTGCTGGAATTAAAAGCATGCGCCACCACGCCCAGCTCAAAATTATATTGTTATTTATTTTAAAAAATTATAACTTTGAGAATCTTATACAATGAATTTTGATCATGATCACCCCACTTTTTTATCTACCTAACTTTATGTTCTCCCTTTAGTTAATATCCACCAAAATCAATTTGTACTTGACATATATGATTTATTAGCAAAATTTTATCAGTGCTTTCAGAATTTTATGCTTGTTTTTAAAATATAATTTATTTATATTTATTTTATAAACGTTGATGCTTTGACTCCATATACCTGTATTAGAATGTCAGATATTCTGGAACAGAAGTTACAGACAGCTGTGAACAGTCATATGGATGCTGGGAATTGAACCTGGGTCCTCTGAATTGCAGCCAGTTCTCTCTATCTCCCCATCCCTATTCTTGTTTTAAAAATGTTTTACTTGAAATAGAATTACATAATTCATATCCTTTCCTTCTTCTTTCTCTGCACATCTCCCTTTTAAAGTTGATAGCCTCTTTTTCTTTGATTATTATTATTATGTACGTGTTTGTACATGCACACACATACAGAAGTTCTTGAAAATGTCATTCTTGTTGGATGTAGTACATGATTTCATAGCAGACTATTCTGCACTTTGAAGACAAATAAGTGAGTTCATCATTTGGAGAGGAAATTTCGTTACCCCAGCTGTCATTACCCACATATGGCTCCAGTCTAGGGGTAGGTCTCTGAGAATTTTTCCTTTCTGTGTTTGCACATCTACTGATTCTGACAGCCTTCTTTTGCAGACATTGTAGGAGAAACTTTTCCACAATAGATCTCTTGATATTCTGGTTCTAACAATCTTTCTGCCTCTTCTTCTGTATGTTCCCTAAGTGTATCCAAATATGGCTTTCTGCAATGGTGCCCATTTGCTGTAAGAAGAGACCTCTTTAACAAGGGGCAGAAGCTACACTAACTTTTAGAGAAAATTACCCCTTCCTCTCCCAGAACATAATAATTGCCAATACTCCTCCACTATGTGTAGAACATCATGTTCAATTTCTATCTCCATGCTAGGACTTAGCTTGCACCTGTTTTGTGCATACTGTCACATTTTCTGTGATTCCTTTTGTGCAGCTCTTTGCTTTGCCAGAATGACACTATTTTCTTGTAATCATCCACCACTTTTTCTACCCCATCTTCTTCAATGATCCTTGAATCTTTCAAAGAAGATGCTTAGTACATTTTATCAGTATGGAATTTCTATGCCTGCTCTAGCTCCTGAATAATGACAGGGAAACTTATTATACTTATTATATGCTTATGGCAGTATATCTGGGCAGAATTTGAACCAACTCTAAGATAACTCTAACATCTCCCCCTTTTAGTCCAATAAATGATCTTTCTCTTAATGAACTATATACAATTATCCTTAATCATCAGGGAAATGCAACTTGAGACAACTCTGAGAGGCCATCTCACACCTGTCAGAATGGCTAAGATCAAAAACTCAAATGACAGCATATGCTGGCAAGGTTGTGGAGTAAAGGGAACACTCCTTGTGGGAGTGCAAACTTGTACAACCACTATGGAAATCAGTCTTGGGATATCTTAGAAAACTTGGAATACTACCTCAACAACCAGTCATACCACTCCTGGGTATACACCCAAACAATTCCTTACCAAATAGTTGAATATCTCCTCAACTATATTCATAGCTGCTTTATCTAACAGCTAGAAACTGGAAATAACCCAGATGTCCTTCAACCTATGAATGGATAAAAAACTGTGGTACATTTACACAATGGAATACTGCTCAGCTATTAGAAACAAGGAAATCATGCAATTTGCTGCCAAGTGTATTGAACTAGAAAAGCTCATGCTGAGTGAGCTACCCCAGACCCAGAAGGATGCACATGGCATCCATTCACTTATAACTGGATTTTAGCCATATAGAACAGGATAACTATCCTACAACCAACAGACTGAAAAGAACAGGAACATAGACTTTGTTTACCTGTTGGTAGGATACTTTGCCGTAGTGGAGTTGCCATGTAGACTCCCAGTGCAAGAGGAAGCTCTTAGCCCTCATATGACTAAAGAACTGAGGGGGGGCTGATATGTAGAGGCACCCTACACTGAAGGAATAGGATAGGTGGGAGAAGGGTGAGGGGGTTGGGAAGGTGGGAATGGGAGATGTGGAGGGAGGAGACTGTGATGGAGGTGTAACTTGAAGTAATAAACATAAAAAAGAACAATTACAAAAACTGTTGGGCAAGAATTACAATCACAATGTCTAGGCCTTTTGTATTTGGCAAACTTGGAGAAAGTACTCTATTATCTATCCTATCTTGGTAAGTTCAAAGTTCTATACCTAAATCACTTTCTATCATAACTTCCATTTATCAACCTAAAATCATGTACTTAGACCTCCAATATTCTTTTAAATCCTAAAAATTCAAGCTCATATGTAAGACTATAAATATCTAGTCTTCAACATCATCAGACACCTGAGAAAAATAAACATTATCTGAGTAGACTGGAAGTGCAGAGCAAGCAGCTTCCAAAGCTATAGAAATGACAAAAGTTGCTGGCTACCTGGATAGTCACCCAATGATCCAGAGGAACATTGGAGCATCATCTTCAGTATTCTAGCCCAGTATTTGAAAGACTTATTTTGAAAAGCAGGATTATTGAAGCACTTGTCTTCCTTGTCTTGGCCAAGCTCAGCATTGGACTTCCCCGTGTCCTTCTTGTCCATTTTGGATAGCATATTGTCAATAGTTGAGGCAAGGGCAGTATTTTTTGTCCAGTGGTTAGCTTTGCAACATATTAAGCAAATTCCATATGAAGGTTTTTTGATGTCCACCATCTTCTTTGAAGTAGTATAGGGGTGCTGTTGAAAGGAAACATGTCTCACTGTCAAAATCCCATTATTATTATTATTATTTTGTTTTGTTTTTTCAAGACAGGGTTTTTCTGTGTAACAGCTCTGGCTGTCCTAAACTCACTTTGTAGACCAGGCTGGCCTCGAACTCACAGTGATCCGCCAGCCTCTGCCTCCCAAGTGCTGGGATCAAAGGCGTGCGCCACCACACCTGACTAAAATCCCATTATTATTAAATCATCTTTACATACCGTATTCTGTAGGTCTCTTAAGTTTTTTAAGACCATCTATCTTTCTATCTAACTATCTATCTGTCTGTCTGCCTCTATCTTTCTATCTATCATCTATTTTATATTTGAATAGGCAAACATTGTTTGTTTCTAGCTATATACTATCTGATTAACTTTGAAAACATCTACAGGCTAAATAAAGCTTATTTCTGTCATTAACTAAATAGTACCCAACATGACCATAATTTGATTGACTATTAACTTGCATTTTTAATTATCCTAAATAATTTGTAACAGTAGCTTTCAAAGAAGTAGAACTTCATATTACATTTTTTTGAGAGAAAATGTAATAAGATACTTATTTTTAAAGTTTTTGTTTATTTTGCATCCCAATTGATACACACTCCCTCCTCTACTCCCAGTCCCACCCTTGAGTTACATAGGTATAATACCTTAAAAAAGAGTTGAAATATATGTAGGGTATGTTGTAACAAAGTATAACCTTAAATTTTTATCAATATGCAAAGGTCCATACCAATGTAAAATACTTGAGACTAGCAGTTGCTTTCTAGTCTAAACATAGATTCAATAATCTACTTTTTTTATCCTATCATTCCTATATAGCCCTTTTCTTTTCATCCCTTCTCCCCCTTTTCTCCTTAACACTAGACAAGTGAGAAAGATGGATAGACGAAAGAAAAAGAAAGAAAGAAAGCTCTAAATCTAACCTCCTTAATTTGTTTCCTCCCTGACCAAGACCATTAACAACTTATGAACAACACCTTAAATTATGACAAACACCCATCATCCTCAAAATGACCAAAAACTATCCACCCCACATTTTGGGAATGAGGTATCATTCTCTTAAAATTGCTTCATACTGTCTGGGGTTAAAAATTTCTTTTGGAACCCTAAGAAAATTAAAAGAATGGTCATGTCCTAAGAAAACTAGCTTTAAAACTTGTTATCCAGTCTCTCTGTGATGGGAAATTCAGGACTTAACTGAAGACCTGGATGGGACAGTCTGTGAGACTGAATGATCTTAACTAGCCATTTTGAAGTTCTGGATGGAGATTTTTGAGGAAACGGTTATTAAGGCACTCTGTGCAGTTACATCACCTGGGCTACTTGTCTTGTCTTTTTTCTGTTAGGTCTTTTTGTTTTGTAAATATATAAACTTCATACACTTTTAAAGATAATTTACATTTCTGCATTAACACATGTATGGAAAGTGCAGTGTGCACAAATCAACTAAAGATGATTCTCTGCTCTATATTCAATCAGGAAAGGCACCTGTATTTCATTATAAATTGGTTTGAACCATATAACCAAAAGGTAATGTAAATTTCCTTCCATGCCATATTAGAGGATGGCATAATAAGTCCTAAGACTCTGTAGCCAATAAAATTTATTGGCTACACAGAGACATGTCTTAGTCAGTCTTAGAGCTGTTCCCATGTTAAAAGGATCAGCATAAAAGTTTCTTGTTTTGTCTTTCTTTTTGGTTTCTTCCTTTGTTTCTGCAGCCACGATTTTCAGTAGGTCTTCCTTGGTCAAATCTAATCTTTACTAATTATGAAGGAATCCATAGGTTTTCTTCTCCTGTGGTAATAAAGACAAAACCTGTTCCTTAATGCAACACAGTTCCTGATGTCCATTCTGAAGTTAAGACATCTTTAAAATAAACAGACTGGTTTAGTTCAGCAGTTTTTCCCATAATCCAATATCTCTCAGCATCTATTATTTTTTGATTATTAGAATTAAAAAATATAAACTTAATTAGACATTATGTAATCTATCTCTGGGTGCTTTGTACCCCTTTTTGTTTACTAAACATTTCAGACCCATACTTACCACCTTGTACAAAGCTTAAGTCCAAGTGGATCAAAGACCTTAACATAAGCCCAGTCACACTAAATCTACTAGAAGAGAAAGTGGGAAAAGCCCTTGAAATCATTGGCACAGGTGACATCTTCCTGAACAGAACATCAACAGCTCAGGACCTGAGACCAACAATTAATAAATGGGACCTCATGAAACTGAAAAGCTTCTGTAAGGCAAAAGACACTGTCATCCAAACAAAATGGCAGCCTACAGATTGGAAAAAAATCTTCACCAACCCCACATCTGACAGAGGGCTAATATACAAAATTTACAAAAAACTCAAGAAATTAAATGCCAAGAAACCAAGTAATCCAATTAAAAAATGGGGGAAAGAGCTAAACAGAGAATTCACAAAGGAGGAATTCCTAAAGACTGAGAGACAGTTGAAGAAATGCTCAACATCCTTAATCATCAGAGAAATGCAACTCAAGAGGACTCTGAGATTCCACCTCACACCTGTCAGAATGGCTAAGATCAAAAGCTCAAATGACAGCACATGCTGGTGAGGGTGTGGAGAAAGGGGAACCTTCCTCCATTGCTGGTGGGAGTGCAGGCTTGTGCAACCACTATGCAGGTCAGTCTGGCAATATCTTAGAAAACTTGGAATAGCTTTGCCTCAGGACCCAGCCATACCACTTCTGGGTATACATCCAAATGACTGCACACCGAATCACAAGGAAGTTTCCTCATGTATGTTCATAGAAGCTTTATTTGTAATAGCTGGAAAGTGGAAACAACCCAGATGACCCTCAACTGAAGAATGGATTAAAAAACTGTGGTACATCTATACAATGGAATACTACTCAGCCATCAGAAAAAAGGAAATGATGCAATTTGCAGCCAAATGGATGGAACTAGAGAAGCTCCTCCTGAGGGATCTAACCCAGACTCAGAAGGATGCACATGGCATCTATTCACTTATAGTCGGATTTTAGCTATATAGTACAGGATATCTATACTACGAACAACGCACCAAAGGGAACAGGAACATAGACTTTTTTTTTCCTGTCAATGAGACACATTGCCCTAGTGGTGCTGCCTTGTAGGCCCCCAGTGTATGAGGAGGCTCTTGGCCCTCATATGACTGCTGAACTGGGGCGGGGGACTGTTATGTAGGGACACTCCACTCCAGAGGAGTGAGATGGAAGGGTTAGGGGGTAGAGGGTGGGGAGGCAGGATGGGAAGGGTCAAAAGAGGACACTATGATGGAGATATAACCTGAAGCAATAAATAAATTTAAAAAAGAAAAAAAATACAATTAGATCTTTCTATAATGCTTGCCCTGCAGGACTGTGTGATATACCTTAATATTTTTATATGTAATATGCAAAAATCTGTTTCATTTTACTAGAGACCTATTCTGGAATACTGTCAGTCTTAATTTGTACATGTATCCCCATAATATCAATAATTTATTTTTTAATTTTTGTTTATTACTTCAAGTTACATCTCCATCACAGTGCCCTCTTTATACCCATTCTGGTCCCACGTTCCCACCCTCTACCCCCTCTCCCTCCTAACCTACTCCTCTGGAGTGTTGTGTCCCTACATACAGCCCCCCTCCCAGTTCAGCAGTCATATGAGGAAAATATATAATTACAAATTAGCATTTTCAGAACTTACAGTAGATGCCCATTGAAATCCTGAATATGAATCTTTTGTATGGTACACATACTTTAATTTTCCAAACTTTGTTAAATGAAACATATCCATTTGACAAATTTAATTTCTTTGGGTATCTTTTGTGTTGCTTCCTACAGGCAATGGATTTTAGTTATATGAAGAACAGGTAGAACATTGCTTTATAATTTTCTTGGCTTGTGGCCAAGTGATAGAAAAATCTTTATGTTTTTTATTATCAATTTATTTTTTCAAGTTACATCTCAATCAAAGTCCCCTCCACTCCAATTACCTGCCCATAGGTCCAACAGGATCACTCCCCACCCCAAGATCTTGGGTTATCCAGCCCTCAGACTGCCAACTCTGGCACCTGTCCTGAGTGGGGCTCCCAGCCTGTGCAATGATCTGTCTGAGATCGAGGTTCCAGTGGAGCTCAGAGACTATGTGGATCAGCAGCTGAACTGCTGATTCCAAAATTACTGTGTTTGTGAGGGGAGAACCTAGGCTTCAGTGTTCCACAGGTCCAGCCTCTGGTCCATAGATTGACCTACTTGACTGAGGAGACCAACCATATCGCAGGACCTTACAGGATAGTCCTCACACTCCAATCCCTGGCCTATAATAGATCCAATTGATTACAACCAGATGAGAAGAGCTACAGCCAGTCTCTGAGATCCAGTCTCTATCACAGGGACCTATCCATCATCCAGAGGTGGACACTGGGATCACAGGAATAACCAGCCTCCAGAACAGGGTTTTTTCCTGAGCACCAAGGCTAGTTGGGATCAGTAACAACCAGACAACACCAGGCTATACTGGATGGATAAAGGCCAATGAAAGAAATAATTAAAGAAAAATAAAAGCAAAAACAAGGCAATATAGTGTCTTCAAAACCTAGTTATAATGCTACAGAAAGCCCTAGAACTCCTAACAAAACTGAAACACAGCAAAATGAACTTAATCCTATGCTTATGAAAATGATAGAAGTCTTAAAGGAGGAAAACAAATCCCTCAGAGAACAACAAGAAAATACAGCAAAACAGGCGATGGAAATGAATAAAGTCCTTAGAGAAATGCCAGATATAGTTAAACAAGAGAGGGAATGGAATAAAATGTTTCAAAACCTGAAAAGGGAAGTTGAAGCAATAAAGAAAACACAAGCTGAGACATCTATGGAAATGGAAAACCTTGGAAAAAGAAGGAAATACAGACATAAGCATCACCAACAGAATACAAGAGATGGAAGAAAGAATCTCAGGCACAGAAGATAAAATTGAAGAAATCAATATATCTGGCAAAGAAAATGTGAAATCCGAAAGAGTCCTGACACAAAACCTTCAGGAAATCAAGGACACTATGAAAAGGCAAAACCCCAGAATAGGAAGAATAGAAGAAAAAGAAGACTCCCAGCTCCAAGGACCAGAACAAAGAAATATTATTGAAAGCTTCAAGGGAAAAGGGCCAAGTAACATAATGGGAGACCTATCAGAATCACACCTGACTTCTCATCAGAGACCCTAAAAGCCAGAAGGGCCTGGACAGATGTCTTGCAGACACTAAGAGACTACAAATGCCAGCCCAGACTACTATATCCAGCAAAATTGACAATCAACATAGAGGGAGGAAACAAGATATTCCATGACAAAACTAAATTCAAACAATATCTGTGCACAAAGCCAGCCGTACAGAAGATATTTCAGAAGGAAAATTCCAACCCAAGGCTGTGCTTAACCAAGGAGGTTAACTTTAGAGATTATAGGTCTGTTTAATTTGTTTATCTGCCCTTGATTTAACATTGGTACATGGAATCTATCAAGAAAATTGTCCATTTTTCTTAGGTTTTCCAATTTTGTGGAATTAGGTTTTTGAAGTAAGACCTAATGATTCTGTGGATTTTCTCAGTGTCTAGTTATTTCACTTTTTTCATTCCTGATTTTGTTGATTTGGATATTTTCCCTCTGCCTTTCAGTTAGTTTGCCTAAGAATTTATCTATTTTGTTGATTTTCTCAAAGAACCAGCAGTTGGTTTCATTGATTCTTTCTACTGTTCTTTTTGTTTCTAATATATGGATTTCAGCCCTGAGTTTGATAATTTCCTGCCATCTACTTCTCTTGGGTGTATTTGCTTCTTTTTGTTTTAGGTCTTTCAGGTGTGCTTTTAAGTCACTAGTATGGGATCTCTCCAATTTCTTTTTGAGGGCTCTCAGTACTATGAACTTTCCTCGTTGCATTGCTTTCCATATGTCCCATAAGTTTGACTATTTTTTGTCTTTATTTTCATTGAGTTCTAAGAAGAATTTAATTTCTTTTTTTATTTCTTCCCTGACCCAGAGGTCATTGAGTAGAGAGTTGTTCAGTGTTCTTGAGATTGCAGGCTTTCTGTTGTTTCTGTAATTGGTGAAATCTAGTTTTATTCCATGGTGGTCTGAAAAATTACAAGGGGGTAATTTCAATTTTCTTGTATCCATTGAGGCTTTCTTTGTGTCTGACTACATGGTCGATTTTGGAGAAGGTTCTATGTTTGTGTTTGGGTGAAATGTTCTGTAAATATCAGTTAGGACCATTTGATTCATTGCATCTGTTAGTTTCATTATTTTTCTGTTTGGTTTCTGGATCCTTGGTCTGTGCAGTGGTGAGAGTGGTGTGTTGAAGTCTCCCACTATTAATGTGAGATTTGATGTGGGATTTGCGGTTTAGTAGTGTTTCTTTTGCAAATGTGGGTGCCCTCACATTTGGGGCATAGATGTTCAGTATTGAGATGTCATCTTGGTGGATTTTTACTTTGATGAGTACAAAGTGTCCTTCCCCATCTGTTCTGATTAACATTGGTTGAAAGTCTATTTTATTGGATACTAGAACAGCTCCTCCACTTTGCTTCTTGAGTCCATTTGCTTGGAATATCTTTTTCTACCCCTTTCCTCTGAGATAATGCATATCATTTGCTGAGATGTGTTTCTTCTGTTTTAATGTCCATCCTGCTAGCCTGTGTCTTTTTATTAGGTAATTGAATCCATTAATGTTGAGGGATATTAATGACTGGTGATTGTTAATTCCTGCCATCTTGATGTACGTTCTTGTCTTCTTTTGGTTTTGCTGCAGTGGGGCTATTTATTTCCTGTGGGTATTTGTCATTAATTTCTTCACCAAAAATTACTGAAACTTCTTTGGCAATGTTAATTTTCAGCCCATAATGAGGCAATTTCAGCATTAGGAAAATGTACTACAGTTTCTATTGGGTTTACTTCTGCCAATTTACAAAGCCTCATTTTTCCTTTTAGAATAAATTCAGAAAAGTTTTCTACACAGGCCTTTGATTTTTTTTTTACTTTGTTTTTGTGCTGAAGATATCCATTCCAAGATATCATTTCTTTGCATAAGAATTCCTGTGGGAGAATGAGTAGACCACAAAATAACTAAAACACAATCCAGCTTTGGATCCAAATGATCCACATGTTCATCTTGTAATTTCATTTCTACCAGAGCCAATACTTTTCCAGCTTCACCTAATAATTTTCTTGGACTACTTAAATCCTTATCACCAAGTAAGATTTGAGATAAATTACTTTTTTTCTACAGTAGTTAATCCAATTGTGGACCTTAGCCAATTAGTATCATCCAACAATTTTTGAAAATTATTAAGAGTTTGTAATTGGTTTCTCCTGATTAGTACTTTGTGTGGTTGAATTTTTGTAGATCTATTTTATATCCCAGATAATTAATAGAATCTCTTTGTATTTTTTCCAGGAGCAATTTCTAATCCCTAACAAGGCAAATTTCTCTTTACATCATCAAACTTTTTTTCCTTTATTTTCTATTTCTTCAAGTTACATCTGAATCGCAGTCCCCTCCTTATTCCCCCCTCCAGTCCTGATCCTCTTCCCTTTTTTTTTAAGTTTAAGGTATATCTTATTTCCCCCTACAGTTTCCCCTTTCAGTCCAAAAAATGGCTCCTTCTCTTATAATAATAAATACAATACAAAACAACAGAGGTAATTAGGCCACAGTTATGAGGGTTATATGGCTTAGCATATATTCCCAATGTCCAGTCCTTATGTATTTGGTACCTGACTTTAACATTCTACTATCTAACCATCTCCATGAGTTTAAAGTTCTATATCTAACTCAACATTCATACTAACTTGCAACCAATTTTAAAAGTACCTTCTTAGATGTATAACACTCTCTTGACTCCTAAACAACTCAAAATTTAATTATGAGACTCTAGCTATCTGTTCTTCAACCACCTCAGAGACCTGAGAGGGATAAATATATCTGATTTTATAGGAAGTACAGGGCCTTCAGCTTCCAAAACTAAGAATGACATACCAGTGGCTGCCTGGGCAGTTCCCATTTTCTCTCCATACATTACAGCATCGATCTTCAGTCGTTTGCCACCGTTTCTCTGACAGACATTGATTGTAGAGCAGGGGTTATGAAGGACTTGCCTACCCTGTCTTGGCAGAGCTAGGCTGTTGACTCACCTGCTTTCAGGTTTTGTCCTTTTTGGACAGCATTCTGTCTACAGTTGGAGCTTTTCCTACCAAGAGATAGGCTTGGACTAATTCAATCTAATTCTTAGATGCTCATCTTCTACTTGGGGTAGAATAAGGGGTGCTGTCAGGAGTTGATATGTCTTGATATAAAAAATCTAAAGTTATGAAAACATCTTTGAATGCCATATTCTGCAGATCTCTTGAGGTTTTTGAAGAGGCCTTATCTATCTCTTCTACTAGGGTAAGCAGATGTTGCTTGTCTCTTAGCAGATTTATTTCTGATTAGCTTAGAAAATAACTATAATAGGCTGTCATAGTACCTACCAGAATGACCGGCTTGCATAACTATTAGTTTGCATTTCTTAATTATCCTGAACAGTTTATGACAATTAGTAGTAAAAGGCCGAAATATCACATTTCATTTTTTTCTTTACCTCCTAACCCTTCCATCCCATTTCTCTGGGGTGGGGTGTCCTTATATAACAGTCCCTCATCTCAGTTGAGAGGTTGTATGAGGACCAAGAGGCTCCTCATTCATTGAGGGTCTACGAGGCAGTACCATTAGTGAAAAGTGTCTCATTACCTGGGAGAGAGAACTAAAAAACAAACAAACAAATAAGCAGACAAATAGTAAAAAAAGACTAAAAAATAGAAAAAAATATAATAAATAAATAAATAAAAATGAAAAATAAAAAGTCTATGTCCAATTTCCCTTTGGTGTGTTAGTTGTAGTATCGATACCTTCTACTATATAACTAAAATCCTACTATAAGTGAATAGATGCCATATGCGTCCTTCTGAGTCTGGGTTAGCTCACTCAGGATGAGATTTTCTAGTTCCATCCATTTGGCTGCAAATTGCATAATTTCATTGTTTCTGATAGCTGAATAATATTCCATTGTGTAGATGTACCACAGTTTTTTAACCCATTCTTCAGTTGAGGGACATCTGGGTTGTTTCCAGTTTCTAGCTATTACAAATAAGGCTGCTATAAACATAGATGAGGAAACTTTCTTATGATTCCGTGAAGAGGCATTTGGGTGTATACCCAGAAGTGGTATGGCTAGGTCCTGAGGCAAAGCTATTCCAAGTTTTTTAAGATATTGCCAGACTGACCTCCATAGTGGTTGCACAAGCCTGCACTCCCACCAGGAATGGAGTAGGGTACCCCTTTCTCCACACCCTCGCCAGCATGTGCTGTCATTTGAGCTTTTGATCTTAGACATTCTGACAGGTGTGAGATGGAATCTCAGAGTCGTCTTGAGTTGCATTTCTCTGATGATTAAGGATGTTGAGCATTTCTTCAAGTGTCTCTCAGCCATTAGGGATTGCTCCTTTGTGAATTCTCTATTTAGCTCTTTCCCCCATTTTTTGATTGGATTATTTGGTTTCTTGGCATTTATTTTCTTGTATTCTTTGTAGATTTTGGATATTAGCCCTCTGTCAGATGTGGGGTTGGTGAAGATTTTTCTCCCAGTCTGTAGGCTGCCATTTTGTTCGCATGACAGTGTCTTTTGCCTTCAGAAGCTTTTCAGTTTCATGAGGTCCCATTTATTGATTGTTGATCTTAGGTCCTGAGCTGTTGGTGTTCTGTTCAGGAAGTTGTCGCCTGTGCCAATGAGTTCGTGGTTTTCTCCCACTTTTTCTTTTAGTAGATTTATTGTGACTGGCGTTATGTTAAGGTCTTTGATCCACTTGGACTTAAGTTTTGTACAAGATGATAAGTATGGGTCTATTTTCATTCTCTTACAAGTGGACATCCAGTTAGACCAGCACCATTTGTTGAAGATGCTGTCCTTCTTCCATTGTGCCATTTTGGCTTCTTTGTCAAAAATTAGGTGGCCGTGAATGTGTGGGTCTATTTCTGGATCTTCAATTAAATTCCATTGATCTGCTGGTCTGTTTCTATACCAATACCATGCTATTTTTACAACTATTGCTCTGTAGTACAGCTTGAAATCTGGGATGATGATACCTCCAGATTTTTTTTTTTTTGGTTTTTCGAGACAGGGTTTCTCTGTGTAACAGCCCTGGCTGTCCTGGACTTGCTTTATAGACCAGGCTGGCCTCGAACTCACAGAGATCCGCCTGCCTCTGCCTCCCAAGTGCTGGGATTAAAGGCGTGCGCCACCACGCCCGGCAATCCAGATGTTTTTTTAATGTACAGGATCGATTTAGCTATTCTGGGCTTTTTGTTGTTCCATATGAAATTGAGAATAGCTCTTTCCAAGTCTATTAAAATTGTGTTGGTATTTTGATAGGAATTGCATTGAATCTATATATTGCTTTTCGTAGGATGGCCATTATCATCAAACCTTTTTTAAAGGTATCTCCATCTGAATCAGTTAGCAAGATATTATCCATAGATTGATAAATTACAGATTGAGGAAAATGCTTATGAATTATTTTAATGGCTGTTGTACAACGTATTGGGATAAGGCAGGACTATAGCACTATGACTGGGTAGTTTCTGAGTTATTTTGTGCTGGCAATACTGCCCTGGCCTACATCCCAGCCATGTGGCCTATTACCTGTCCATCCTAGTCTCGTCTTGGCACTTGCTTCTTCATATGTGTCCATTTGGGAACTCTGCATCCCTGGTTCCCACCTGATACCCTCTCTTTCAGTCCAGAAGTCCCACTTTAACTCTCCAGCCCACCTATTGGCCATTCAGATGGTGATGGAGAACAATGTTTATAAAACACTGAATGAGACAGCAGATGCTTCATAAAAATTACAGTGCCTAAGTCAAGACTGTACTCAACTCTCTAGGTACAGAAATCAATATTTGAATATACAAGGATAATCTTTACACAGTGCACAAAACATCACTCTAATAGTACATAAGTTCTATTTAGTACTTAACATTTTGCAGTCTCTTATTTTCTTTACCCCGTTTTTTTTTTTTTTTTTGTAGCTTCTGTGTTGGTCTTCATCTACTATAAACAAAAGTTTCTTTGATGGTGGTTGAGGAATGTCTTGTATGTATGTCTTTCTTTTTTTAAGTTTATTTATTCATTTTACATCCTGATCATTCATAGCCCCTTCTCTCCCCTCCACTGGATAACATTCTCCCACCCCCTTTCTTCCTCGCCCCTACCATTCTCATCAGAAAAGGGGAGCCCCTGTACCCTCTGCAGCACATTGAGTCATATTAGGACTGAGCACATTTTATTCCTTTGAGTCATGCACCCCAACCCCTTTAGGGAGAAGCGGTCAAAAAGCAGGCATTAGAGTCCATGTCAGAGACAGCCACTTTCTACTTGCTAGGAGACCCATGTGATGAACAAGATGCCCATCAGTTACATATGTGAAGCAGGCCTCGGTCTAGTTCATGTGTGATCTTTGGTTTGTGCTTTAGTCTCTGTGAGCCTCTATGGGCCTAGGTTAGTTGTCTCTGTCAGTCTTCTTACGGAGTTCTTGTCCTCTTCAGGTCTTTCTATTTTTTCTCCGATTCTTCCACTAGACACCCTGTGCTTTGCTTAATGTTTGGCAGTGAGTCTCAGCCTCTGTTTGGATGCTCTGCTGAATGGAGGTTCTCAGTGGACAGTTATGCTATGATATTGCCTGTAAGTATAGCAGAGTATTGTTAATAGTGATAGGGGTTGACTCTCTGCCTTAGGGTAGGTCTCAGGTTGTGATCATCATTGGTTGGACATTCCCTGAATCTCTGGTATATCTTTATTCCTGCAATTCTTCTATACAGGGTAACTTTTAGGTTGAAGTTTTTGTGGGTGGTTGATGATCCCATCTCTCCCATAGAAGTCTCACCTTGCTAGAAGAAGGCCTCTTCAGTGTCCATATACCCCACTGCTAGGCATCTCAGATAGACTCACCCTGATATTCTCCCAGAAGCCTACTTTGTTGCTGGTCTCCAGTTTGTCCCAGAGATGTTCCCCCTCGGTTTCCTATTTTTCTCCTAGCCCTCTCAGTTCCTGCCCCCACTCTCCCCACAACTGATCTCCACTGTCCTTACCCTACAATATCCCTTTCCTACCTAGTTCCCTCTCTTCATCCACTTCAACTGTCTATCCTATGTCACCTTCTAGTGCTATCAAGTATCTTCCCTGGGCCCTCTTAGTTGCTTAACTACTTTAGGCCTGTGGATTATAGTATGATTATCCTTTACTATAAGGCTGGTATCTGTTTATGAGTGAGTACATACCATACACATCTTTCTGCTTCTGGGTTACCTCACTGAGGATGATCTTTTCTAGCTATATCCATTTGCCTGCAAGATTCATAATTTCCTTGTTTTTAATAGCTGAGTAGTATTCCATTGTGTAAATACAGCAGTTTCTTTGTCAATTTTTCAGTGAGGGACATCTAAGTTGTTTCCAGTTTCTGCCCATACTTATGGTACCTTAGACATAAATTTCCCTACGAGGGTGGTTGAGGCACTATCCCTCATTTCCCTAGATGTTAAGAGGTATTCATCTTGCAACGGGAGGTTACACATTAGAACTGGGTCTGACTGGACAATCACTTTGCCCTTGGTGGGGGAAAGTGAATGTATGCTCACATTTCAGTTAAAAGGTCTCTTCCAAGTAATAGATAGGGGCATTCAGGGATTATCAAGAAAGAATGGGTGACAATATTTTTGCCTAAACTTACAGACCATTTGGTGGTCCATGGGTAAGACTTAATAGTCGTGGTACCTTGGAGCCATTGGTATAATTTGTCTTCAGGTCCCAGTGATTTCTGTAGGACTGAGTGAATAGCCTGTATCCACCAGAAAGTCAACCCAGCTGCCCCCACTTTCAACGCTATGTTAGGCTTAGTAGGTGACTTTTAGCCATGATTGTCTCAGTCAGTCAATTCCGGAACCAATTTCAGTTTCTGGTGCATCTTTGGGTTTGGGGACAATTTGCCCTTCCGCTGTCCCAGCTCCTTACAATAAGTGCATTGTTCTTTCAAAAACTCTGTGCAAGGTAGAAGATCAGGCCTATTGGTGCCCATCCCATGCTGTTGAAAACCTCTGCTCCAACCTCTCTGTTGCCCCTATGTTGCTACCAAAACCTTTACCAATTCCTTAGTTTGTTTATCCTCTGAACTTTCTCCCTTGTTGAAAATATTTTGATTGTGCTCCATAAGTTTAGACAACTTCTTACCTTCAAAGCCTTCAATCTTCTGATTCTTCTTGTTAACGCCCAGAACCAATTGACTCACAATCATGGCCCCTTGTTTCTCCAGAGCTTCGGGCTTGATCAGAATATAGGTCTGGTAAGCTCCAAGAGGTGCTCCAGGAATGCAGTTGGAGTCTCAGTGGGTTCCTGGCAAAGTATCTCACTGACAGGAAAAAAAAGTCTATATTTTCCCTAGTGGTGCTGCCTTGTAGGCCCCCAGTGTATGAGGAGGCTCTTGGCCCTCATGTGACTGTTGAACTAGAGCTGGGGATTGTTATATAGGGACACTCCACTCCAGAGGAGAGAGATGGAAGTGTTAGGGTAGAGGGTGGGAGGGAAGGACTGGGAGGTGTGGAAAGAGGACACTATGATGGAGATATAACCTGAAGCAATAAATAAATAAATTTTAAAAAAGTCTATGTTCATGTTCCCTTCGGTGAATTCGTTGTAGTAAAGTTATCCTGTACTATATGGATAAAATCCAAGTATAAGTGAATTTATACCATGTTCATCCTTCTGAGTCTGGGTTAGCTCACTCAGGATGAGCTTCTCTAGTTCCATCCATTTGGCTGCAGACTGCATGATTTTGTTGTTTCTGATAGCTGAGTAGTATTCCATTGTGTAGACGTACCACGGTTTTTTAACCCATTCTTTGATTGAGGGACATCTGGGTCATTTCCAGTTTCTAGCTATTACAAATAAGGCTGCTATGAACATAGATGAGGAAGCTTCCTTGTGATTTGTTGAGGAATCATTTGGATGTATACCCAGAAGTGGTATGGCTGGGTCCCAAGGCAGAATTATTCCAAGTTTTCTAAGATTTTGCCAGACTGACCTCCGTAGTGGTTCCACAAGCCTGCACTCCCACCAGCAATGGAGGAGAGTTCCCTTTTCTCCACACCCTCTCTAGCATGTGCTGTCATATGAGCTTTGGATCTTACCCATTCTGACATGTGTGAGATGGAATCTCAGAGTTATCTTGAGTTGCATTTCTCTGATGATTATGGATGCTGAGCATTTCTTCAAGTGTCTCTCAGCCATTAAGAATTCCTCCTTTGTGAATTCTCTGTTTAGTTCTGTTCCCCATTTTTTGATTGGATTATTTGGTTTCTTGGCATTTAATTTCTTGAGTTCTTTGTAAATTATGGATATTAGCCCTCTGTCAGATGTGGGGTTGGTGAAGATTTTTTCCCAATCTGTAGGCTGCCATTTTGTTCAAATCACAGTGTCTTTTGCCTTACAGAAGCTTTTCAGTTTTGTGAGGTCCCATTTATTGATTGTTGGGCTTAGAGCCTGAGTTATTGGTGTACTGTTCAGGAAGTTCTCACCTGTGCTGGTGAGTTCGAGAGTTTTCCCCACTTTCTCTTCTAATAGATTTAGTGTGTCCCGCCTTATGTTAAAGTCTTTGATCCACTTGGATTTAAGTTTTTTACAAGGTGATAAGTATGGGTCAAATTTCATTCTTTTACATGTCGACATCCAGTTGGACCAGCACCATTTGTTGAAGATGCTGTCCTTTATCCATTGTATGGTTTTGGCTTCTTTGTCAAAAATTAAGTAACCATAGGTGTGTGGGTTTATTTCTGGGTCTTCAATTTGATTTCACAGATCCACTGGTCTGTTTCTATACCATTACCATGCTGTTTTTATTACTATTTCTCTGTGGTACAGCTTGAAATCTGGGATGGTGATACCTCCAGATTTTTTTGTTTTATTATTGTACTGGATTGATTTAGCTATTCTGGGTTTTTTGTTATTCCATATGAAGTTGAGAATTGCTTTAGGAGATCAAGGGGATACAAATTGCAAACGAAGAAGTCAAATTATCCCTATTTACAGACGATATAATAGTATACATAAGTGCCCCAAAAATTCCACCAGAGAACTCTTACAGCTGATAAGCACCTTCACCAATGGGCTGGATACAAATCTAATTCAAAAAAATCAGAAGCCCTTCTTTATACAACAAATAAATGGGCTGAGTAGAAATTAGGGAAGCAACACCCTTCACAACAGCCACAAACAATATAAAATACCTGGGTGTAACTCTAACCAAGCAAGTGAAATACCTGTATGACAAGAATTTTAAGTCTATGAAGAAAGTAATTGAAGAGACCATCAGAAGATGGAAAGACCTCCCATGTTCATGGATAGGTAGGACCATCATAATAAAAATGTCCATTCTACCAAAAGCAATATACAGATTCAATGCAATTCTTATCAACATACCAACAAAATTCTTTATAGACCTGGAAAATAAAGATTGAAAATCAAATTTACCTGTGAATGTCATATATACACACATCAAAAGTCCCCAACTTTTATCCTTCACTGTTATTTGGTAAAATAAAACATTTCCTGATGATATAGAACATATTTGTGTTTTAAAAGTCTGGCATAGCCACACCAATTTCAAGAAGTTTCTTTTTATTCAAATGTTTATCAAGTTATTCTGAACATTGCTAATTCAAATGATACTTTTGTGGGGTCTACAGATTTATGTTTAGAATCTCTTAGAGTGTAAAGCATATTGATCATTGGTCAAAGCAACTCCACTATAGAAAGGACAAAGAAAAACTGGCCTGAGAGCTGAAGAAAAGACTTATCATCTGAAAGAGCATGTTCCTCCAGAGGAGCAGCGATGAGTTCCCAGTGCCCATGTCAGGCAACTCCACGAGATCTGATGTACTTACTCTCCTGGTCTCCCCAGGTATTCATACATGCATCTCCTCTCTGCACTCTCACACTGTTCCTGCATTCAAACAAATAGAAATAAACCTTAAAAAAGAATTTACTTATGATTTTAACCTGTAAGATCATGCATATCAATGTGATACACAATTTCAAGCATTATATCAGCACAGTAACTTGATAATGATGATTTTGAAAAATAATTACAAACCTGCACATCTTGGTTTTACCAAATATGCTGTATAGAGTTTGATTGAACAAAATTATCATTTACTTCTTTCAAAAATGAAACAACACTTTTGCTAATATTGTATACAGTGTGGATTTCTTAGAAACATTTCATACTAGTGTACCATGTACTTTGAACATGCTCAAATACCACCACCTTTATGGTCACCACATTTTCATTTTCCCTCTTCCCTCTTCCCTCAGGCATCTTTGTTATACCTAAAAAGATTTGTTTATATTTATTACATGTGTAAATGCTTATCTGCACATAGACATTGCAGTAAGATATAATTCTGCTCTCAATACTATACATTTTAGGCTTATAAAGTTTTTTTGTATCCCCCTGACCTCCTTTAGCTGTCTTATTGCTCTAGCAAGAACTTCAAGTACTATGTTGAAGAGATATGGTGAAAGTGGACACCCTTGTCTTGTCCCTGAGTTTAGAGGAAATGCTTCAAGTTTCTCTCCATTTAATTTGATGTTGGCTACTGGCTTGCTGTATATTGCCTTTATTATTTCTAGGTATGGTCTTGTATGCCTGTTCTCTCCAGAACTTTTAGCATGAAGGTGCATTGGATTTTGTCAAATGCTTTTTTAGCATCTAGCAAGATGATCATGTGTTTTTTTTCTTTCAACTTGTGTATATGGTGAATTATGTTGATGGATTTTGGTATGTTGAACCATCCCTGAATTCCTGGAATGAAGCCTAGTTGATTATGGTTTATGATACTTGTGATGTGTTCTTGGATTTGGTTTGCAAGTATTTTATTAAGTATTTTTGCATCTATGTTCATGAGGAAGATTGGTCAGAAGTTCTCTTTCTTTGTTGGGTCTTTGTGTGGTTTAGGATTCAGGGTGACTGTGGCCTCATAAAATGAGTTTGGCAGTGTTCTTTCTGATTTTATTTTGTTGAAGAGTTTGAAGAGTATTGGTATTAGCTCTTCTTTGAAGGTCTGGTAGAATTGTGTGCTGTAACCATCTGGCCCTGGGCTTTTTTTTTTTTTTTGGTTGGGATATTTTTAATGACTGTTTCTATTTCCTTAGGGGTTATAGGGCTGTTTACTCTGTTAACCTGATCTTGATTTAGCTTCGGAAGGTGGAGTATATCAAGAAAATTGTCCATTTCACTTAGGTTTTCAAATTTGGTTGAGTATAGATTTTTAAAATAGGACCTAAAGATTCTCTGGATTTCCTCAATGTCTGTTGAAGAGACCATCAGAAGATTAAAAGATCTCCCATGCTGATGGAGAGGTAGGATCAACATAACAAAAATCGCCATCCTACCAAAAGCAATATACAGATTCAGTGTAGTTCTTATCAAAATACCACCACAATCCTTTATAGACCTGGAAAAAGCAATTCTCAACATCATATGGAATAAAAACAACAACAATAAAAAAACCAGAATAGCTAAATCAATCCAGTACAATAATAATAATAATAAAAAACATCTGGAGGTATCACCATCCCAGATTTCAAGCTGTACTACAGAGAAATAGTAATAAAAACAGCATGGTACTGGTATAGAAACAGACCAGTGGATCAGTGGAATCAAATTGAAGACCCAGAAATAAACCCACACACCTATGGTTACTTAATTTTTGACAAAGAAGCCAAAACCATACAATGGATAAAGGACAGCATCTTCAACAAATGGTGCTGGTCCAACTGGATGTCGACATGTAAAAGAATGAAATTTGACCCATACTTATCACCTTGTAAAAAACTTAAATCCAAGTGGATCAAAGACCTTAACATACGGCCAGACACACTAAAGCTACTAGAAGAGAAAGTGGGGAAAACTCTCGAACTCACTTCCTGACAACTTCCTGAACAGAACACCAGTAACTCAGGCTCTAAGCCCAACAATCAATAAATGGGACCTCACAAAACTGAAAAGCTTCTGTAAGGCAAAAGACACTGTGATTTGAACAAAATGGCAGCCTACAGATTGGGAAAAAATCTTCACCAACCCCACATCTGACAGAGGGCTAATATCCATAATTTACAAAGAACTCAAGAAATTAAATGCCAAAAAACCAAATAATCCAATCAAAAAAATGGGGAACAGAACTAAACAGAGAATTCACAAAGGAGGAATTCTTATTGGCTGAGAGACACTTGAAGAAATGCTCAGCATCCTTAATCATCAGAGAAATGCAACTCAAGATAACTCTGAAATTCCATCTCACACCTGTCAGAATGGGTAAGATCCAAAGCTCATATGACAGCACATGCTAGAGAGAGTGTGGAGAAAAGGGAACTCTCCTCCATTGCTGGTGGGAGTGCAGACTTGTGGAACCACTACAGAGGTCAGTCTGGCAAAATCTTACAAAACTTGAAATAGTTCTGCCTTGGGACCAGCCATACCACTTCTGGGTATACATCCACATGATTCCTCAGCAAATCACATGGAAGTTTCCTCATCTATATTCATAGCAGCCTTATTTGTAATAGCTAGAAACTGGAAATGACCCAGATGTCCCTAACTGGAAGAATGGGTTAAAAACCGTGGTACGTCTACACAATGGAATACTCCTCAGCTATTAGAAACAACAAAATCATTCAATTTTCAGCCAATTGGATGGAACTAAAGAAGCTCATCCTGAATGAACTAACCCATACCCAGAAGGATGCACATGGCATAAATTCACTTAAAGTCGGATTTTAGCCATATATACAGGATAACTATACTACAACAAATTCACCAAAGAGAACAGAACAAAGACTTTTTTCCTGTCAATGAGATACTTTTGCCCTAGTGGTGCACCTTGTAGGCCCCCTGTGTATAAGGAGGCTATTGGCCCTCATATGACTGCTGAACTGGGGCTGGGGACTGTTAGTAGGGACACTCCACTCCAGAGGAGTGGGATGGAAGGGATAGGGGGTATAAGGTGGTAGGGTGGGACTGGGAAGGGTGGAAAGAGGACATAGTGATGGAGATGTAACCTGCAGTAATAAATAAATATTTTAAAAAAGATTTTACACTTAAAAGAAGTTTTTTTTTGTTTTCTTTCAGTTTAGAGGAGCGTTAAACTCTATTAATATATCTGATATGCTCTTATTTAACTAGTGAGGCTGAAACCACTTCAAATTTAAAGTTTTTAAATTTGAATATGTTTAATATTCAAACATATTAAAATAATATGTTGATTTTATATAATGAACACTTAACTGTTAGAAAAATTGTTCATAAGATATGGTTTAGAATTTCTAAAGAATCTCCATCTGTTAACAAAAACAGTATCGTTTTTGTATATTTTAATGGTATTTTTTTATTTTTGTAAATCTTCAGGCTCACCCTGTGATCCCACCTTCATCCTGGGCTGTGCTCCCTGCAATGTCATCTGCTCCATCATTTTCCAGAATCGTTTTGATTATAAAGATCAGCATTTTCTTACCTTAATGGAAAAAATAAATGAGAACATCAAGATTCTGAGCTCCCCTTGGTTGCAGGTGAAGCAAAGACCCTTTCCTCCTGTGAACACACTTATGGTCATTCATTGTTACTGGCCAATTCAATATGGACAAAAAAGTTAGGTGACTAGACACCATGTTTCTGACTAACATATTTTGGAAAGAATATCTGGAAGAGAGGTCTAAGCCCTTTGCTATACAAATAGCACATATATAGGGAACACAGCATGTGCATGCTGCACACACATACATTCACAGACACATACATAGACAGACACACACATACATACACACAAATACACACACATAACTAAAATTAAAGCAACACATGTTAAGAAAATAAAATCTCGGTTTCATTTTGTAGGTCTGCAATAATTTCCCTTCACTTATTGACTATTGTCCAGGAAGTCATCAAAAAATAGTAAAAAATATAGGACATATGAGAAGTTTCATGTTGGAGAAAATAAATGAACATCAGCAATCATTGGATGTTACAAACCCTCGTGACTTTATTGATTATTACCTGATTAAACAAAAACAGGTAAAATTTTAACATAAAATCATTTTATTTTTCAAGTTTTTGTGGTTTGTTGAACTTTGAAATATTTGTAATAGGTGTTTCAACTTAGTATCAGTTGAAAAATAGTTTTAGTATATATTATGTGTTGGAATGCACCATATGGATACTGGTACCATTAAAAAGAAATTGTTACCTGGAATACACATTAGCTTCAGTGTGATTGAGAAAAATAACACAAAGGGTAGGTAAGATGGAAAATTTTTATATGCTGTGATTTAAACATATTCACTACCCCAACTTTCATTACCTTCCTTCATCCCTTCCTACCACACTTTAAGATTTCTCTTTTTCTCTCCTTTCCTCATTGAGTCCAGTTTATGTTGCATAACTGCTTTAGGAGTAGGTCATGCCCTGACATGTGATTAGCCTACCAGGGTCACATCAAAGACAACCTTTAGGCCTTGTGGGGAAGGGTGTGTTAATGTTTAGGGGTGAGTGTGCAACAATGTTTTATTCTCTGAACATTCATATCTTTGTATTAGTTGGCATCTCCTGCAAGGAGAAGCTTGTCTGGCGAAGAGTAAGAGATGTTCTGGTCTATGGGTACAGTAGTAAGTTATTAGGAAACATTTTAACTTTATGTTAGACTGTAAGTTTTAGCTGCTGATTCTTATCCCCTTTAAGGTGGCAGGTATGGGTCCTCATGAAGCAAGTCCTAGATCAAATAAGAAAGGCTTTTGCTCCTATGATATTGGTGCAACTATTGCACATGTGGGCATGACTTCTCAGACCAGTTATTGTTGAGGCTTCCAGGTTCACAGCTGGGTGATACTGAGAAAACTTTTCTCCCCCAGTAGTACACATAGCTTAATCCAAAAATATAGCCTATAGGGATAAAGATTCCAGGTGAGAATCAGCTTGATTTCTTCATGTTCCTTGATGCAAATATATAGTGTCATCAGAATAGGATTTTACTGTCAAGTTCTGGAGAGTAATCAAGACTATTGGCAATGACCTGTGATGCTTGGGAATCTATGTGACCCCATTGGCCAGTAAGTCAAAAAAGAAGTAATCTTTTTCTGGTACTGGAACATGCATGTATGTATGATGTACACGTATGTGCACATGTATTTTCAAAACTTGTGTAGTACTAGTTTCCCATAATTTTTAAAAAGGTCTTTAGTGTAACTTAATGTTTCATATTACCTTACCCTCTCATTCTCACCCTTTCCATTTATGATTTTATTAATTTGGGTATTTTCTCTTTCCTTTGGTTATTTTGGCTAAAGGTTTGAAAATTTTGTTAACATTTACAAAGTTCTTACTGTTTGCCTTAATAATTCTTTTTTAAAATTTGATTTCTATTTAATTACTTTTGGCCATGACTTCTATTATCACTTCCTGTCCAATTTTTTGGGTGTTATTTGTTCTTGTTTTTCCAAGGCTTTCATATATACTATTAAATTATTAGTATAATTATTTATTAGTATAATAATTTAATAGTGGGCTCTCCAAATTTTGATATAAATCTTAGTGCTACAAAAAGTCTTCATGGGATTTTCTTCATTGCATCCCATAGATTTTCATATGTTGTGTCATTATCCTTCAAGTTTAGGAATGCTTTAATTTCCTTCCAGATTTCTCCCTTAACACAGTTTTCATCTACTAGTGTGCTCTTCAACTTCAATGAGTTTGTGTCTTTTATGTCATTTCTATTGTATAAATGTTTATCTTCATCTTTTTATGGTCAAACAATATATAGGATATAATTTCAATTTTATTAAATTCTTTAAGATTTGCTTTGTATCTAATTATGTAGTTAATTCTAGAGAAAGTTCTATGGACTTCTAAGAAGAAAGTATATTCTTTTGTGACTGGATGGAAGGTTTTATAGATGTCTGTTAGGTTGATTTGATATATGGTGTCATTTAGCTCCATATTTTCTGTAGTTAGTTTTTGCCTGGATAACCTATCTATTGATGGAATTGGGGTATTTAAGTGACTTGCTGTCACTTATGCTAGGATAGGTCTGTGATTTTATATCTAATAATGTTTGATATAAACATTATTATCTTATGAGACTGGTTGCTCATGTGCTTGGTGTATAAATGTTTTGAGTTGTAATACCTTCGCAGTGGATTTTTTCCTTTAAGAAGTATGAAATATCCTTTTTTTGTTTTTTTTAATGTTTATTTATTACTTCAAGTTACATCTCCATCACAGCCCTCTCCCTCCACCCCTCCCATCCCCAACCTCCTACCCTCTCACCCTTCCCCCAAAATGCATAATTTTTTTTTTTCAGTCCAACAAATGGTTCTTTCTCTTATAACAACAAATACAGTACAAAACAACTGAAATAAATAGGCCACAATTCTGAAACATCCTTATCCATCTCCTCAGATTAATTTTGTTTTTGAAGTTTCAGGGTTTCAGACCTCCTCACAGTTACACTTGAATTTGAGGATTTGTTTTCCTATTAGAATTTCAGTGAATGTGAACATAACATAATTCATTAGATTATTTTGAGGAATATTATTGTTATTTTACTACTATTATATCTTCCAATTCTTGGACATGAGATGGTTTTCCATCCATTTGGATACTCTTTACTTCTTATCACTAGTAGTAGTTTTGATTGTGTACATCCTTCACATCTTTGATTATGCGTTCTTAGGTCTTCCATCCTTTGAAGCTCTTATAAACATGATTATTTTCATTATTTCATTTCAGATTATTATTTTCTTCTGTATAGAGTCATAACTGGATTTAATTATTTTTATCCTGAAATTATGCTGAAATAATTTATTAGGCTTGATTGGTTCTTTTCCTCTTTGGATTACATGTGATTTTCTATATATTGAATCATATTTTCTTCATAAGCACCATTGTACTTTATTCTTTCTAATTTGGATTCACTAATAGCATTTATTTCTTATTTTTTTCAGACTAAAATTTCTACTATTTTGGCAACTAGGTAAAATACATGTTCTTAGATTATTATTTTCATATTAAATTTAAAACTCCTCTCGCCACATAATAATAGAAACTCCAAATGTAGAGAACAAAGAAAGGATATTAAAAGCTGTAAGAGAAAAAGGCCAAGTAACATACAATGGCAGACCCATCAGAATCACACCTGACTTCTCCTCAGAAACTTTAAAAGCTAGAAGGGCCTGGACAGATGTGCTACAAGCCCTGAGAGAACATAGGTGCCCAGCCTGACTACTATATCCAGCAAAACTCTCTATCAACATAGAAGGAGAAAACAAGATATTCCATGACAAAATCAAATTCAAACAATATCTACTCACAAACCGAGCCCTACAGAAGATCCTAGAAGGAAAATTCCAACACAGAGAAGATAACTACACCCAAGAAAACAGAGGAAATAGAAACCTCCACAGCAACTAAACAAAAGAGAAACACAAGAGGCCAGCTAAGCCAAAATAATGGGAAATAACAACCCCTGGTCACTAATATCCATCAACATCAATGGACTCAACTCGCCAATAAAAAGATACAGACTGGATCCGTAAACAAGACACATCTTTTTGCTGTATACAAGAAACACACCTCACTATTGAAGATAAACACTACATCAGAGTAAATGGCTGGGAAAAGGTTTTCCAAGCAAATGGACCGAGGAAACAAGCTGGAGTAGCCACCCTAATATCAAACAAAATAGACTTCCAATTGAAGTTAATAAAAAAAGACAGAGAAGGGCATTACATACTCATTAAAGGAAATATCCACCAGGAGGTCATCTCAATATTGAACATCTATGCCCCAAATACAAAGGCACCTACATTTATAAAAGAAACGCTTCTAAAACTTAAATCACTCATCGATCCAAACACTTTAATAGTGGGAGACTTCAACACCCCACTCACAACTATGGACAGATCATCAAGACAGAAGCCAAACAGAGAAATAATGAGTCTAACAGAGATCATGAACCAAATGGACCTAACAGATATCTACAGAAAGTTTCACCCAAACACAAAAGAATACACCTTCTTCTCAGCACCTCACGGAACCTTCTCCAAAATCGACCATATAGTTGGACACAAAGATAGCCTGAACAGATACAAGAAAATTGAAATAACCCTTTGTATCTTATCAGACCACCATGGAATAAAGCTGGACTTCAATAGCAAAAGAATCAACAGAAAGTCTACACTCACGTGGAAATTGAACAACTCTTTACTAGAGGACCACTGGGTCAGGGAAGAAATAAAAAAGGAAATCAAAGACTTCTTAAAATCCAACGAAAATGAAGACACAACATACCCAAACCTATGGGACACAATGAAAGCTGTGCTACGAGGATAGTTCATAGCACTAAGTGCCTTCAAAAAGAAAATTGTGACAGCTCACATTAGCGAATTAACAGCTAAACTGGGTGAATTGGAAAAAAAAGAAGCAAACACTCCCAAGAGGAGCAGAAGGCAGGAGATCATCAAACTTAGGGCTGAAATCAACAACTTAGAAACAAAAAGAACTATACAAAGAATCAATGAAACCAAGAGTTGGTTCTTCGAGAAAATCAACAAAATAGACAGACCCTTAGCTAAATTAACTAAAAGACAGAGGGAGAAAACACAAATCAACACAATCAGAAATGAAAAGGGAGAAATAACAACAGACATTGAGGAAATCCAGAGAATATTTGGATCCTACTTTAAAAATCTATACTCTACCAAATTTGAAAACTTAAGTGAAATGGACAATTTTCTTGATAGATTCCACCTACAGAAGCTAAATCAAGATCAGATAAACAGATTAAACAGCCCTATAACCCTAAGGAAATAGAAACAGTCATTAAAAATCTCCCAACCAAAAAAAAGCCCAGGGCCAGATGGCTTTAGCACGGAATTCTACCGTACCTTCAAAGAGGAGCTAACACCAATACTTTTCAAACTCTTTCACAAAATAGAATTTGAAAGAACATTGCCAAACTCATTCTACGAGGCCACAATCACCCTGATTCCTAAACCACACAAAGACCCAACAAAGAAAGAGAACTTCAGACCAATCTCCCTCATGAACATAGATGCAAAAATACTTAATAAAATACTAGCAAACCGAATTCAAGAACACATCAAAAGTATCATACACCATGATCAAGTAGGCTTCATCCCAGGGATGCAGGGATGGTTCAAAATATGAAAGTCTATCAACGTCATTCACCATATAAACAAGATGAAAAAAAAAAACCACATGATAATCTCGCTAGATGCAGAAAAAGCATTTGACAAAATCCAACACCCCCTCATGCTAAAAATTCTGGAGAGAATGGGCATAGAAGGGCTGTACCTAGAAATAATAAAGGCAATATACAGCAGGCCAGTGGCCAACATCAAAATAAATGGAGAGAACTTGAAGCATTTCCTCTAAACTCAGGGACAAGACAAGGATGTCCACTTTCACCATATCTCTTCAATATAGTACTTGAAGTTCTTGCTAGAGCAATAAGACAACTAAAGGACATCAAGGGGATAAACATCGGAAAAAAAGAAGTCAAATTATCCCTATTTGCAGATGATATGATAGTATACATAAGCGACCCCAAAAATTCCACCAGAGAACTCTTACAGCTGATCAACACCTTCAGCAAAGTGGCTGGATACAAAATTAATTCAAAAAAATCAGAAGCCCTTCTTTATACAACAAACAAATGGGCTGAGGAAGAAATAAGGGAAACAACCCCCTTCACAATAGTCGCAAACAACATGAAATACCTGGGGGTAACTCTAACCAAGCAAGATAAGGACCTGTACAACAAGAACTTCAAGCCCTTGAAGAAAGAAATGGAAGAGACCTTTAGAAGATGGATAGATCTTCCATGCTCATGGATAGGTAGGATCAACATAATAAAAATGGTCATCCTACCAAAAGCAATATATAGATTCAATGAAATTCCTATCAAAATACCAACACAATTTCTTATAGTCTTGGAAAGAGCTAGCCTCAATTTCATATGGAACAACAAAAAGCCCAGAATAGCTAAATCAATCCTGTACAATAAAAAAACATCTGGAGGTATTACCATCCCAGATTTCAAGCTGTACTACAGAGCAATAGTTGTGTAAACAGCATAGTATTGGTATAGAAACAGACCAGTAGATCAATGGAATCGAATTGAAGATCCAGAAATAGACCCACACACTTATGGCCACCTAATTTTTGACAAAGAAGCCAGAACGGGACAATGGAAGAAGGACAGCATCTTCAACAAATGGTACTGGTCCAACTGGATGTCCATTTGTAAAAGAATGAAGTTAGACCCTTACTTATCACCCTGTACAAAACTTAAGTCCATGTGGATCAAAGACCTTAAAATAAGGCCGGTCACACTAAATCTACTAGAAGAAAAAGTGGGAGAAACCCTCGAACTAATTGGCACAGGCAATAACTTCCTGAACAGAACACCAACAGCTCAGGACTTGAGATCAACAATCAATAAGTGGGACCTCATATTAAATTTAAAATTATTTTTTGGTATTTTGCAGCATATTATAGCATATACATTATCTTCTAGCTATTCTCTCTAAGTATTTATACCATGAAAGTCTGTATTAAGTTAATAATTGTCAACTTCTTTTCTGCTCCAATTGAAATGATCATATGATCTTTTTTCTTTGTTCTAACAATATGCTATACTAGGGTGACTGAATTTCTTTTGAAATAACCCTTGAATTTGGGGGTAATTCCTATTTGGCTATTGTTTGTACCCTTAAAGTATTTTGCATCGTGCCACTTTGGTATATTTTTGTTATTCATTTTTTAAAGTTCCAGCATACTTTTTTTTTCATTCAAAGAATAAATTCAAATGACCAAGACAATTATGGCTGCCATTCTTCATCAGGATAGAACAAATTATATTGCATTTTGATTTAATGCTACTATAGTACTTGTGGAACTTTTCAAAGAAAAAAACCTACTGGTTATAATATAATGAGATGGACACTAATGTAATGCTGATAGAAGTACCAATTATTACAGCCATTGTGTAAATCATTGACAGGACTCTTTTAGAATCTCTCTCTATTTGTCTATCATAGGACCCAAGTCCTTTACATCTGAGCTTATATCCAAAGGCTATCAGCATATGGAAAGCAACTGCACGTTCATGTTTCTTTCTTACTGTATCTCTCACAGTAAATGAGACAATGAGTCTAGAATTCATCAATGGATGGATGGATAAGAAATATGACACACAAAATCATATGTTATTTTTTAAAAAATAAGAGAAGATCTAGTTATTTATGCATTAAAAGAATGGATTTATTTAACTTATAGAAAAAGAATCTTATTACAGACCTTTCTTAGTTTAGGAGAGAAGCCCCAGAGATTTTGAGTCAAATTGCTTGCTCTGTTCTTCACTATATTCAGAGAGCAGGCCTTAATTTTTATGGATGAATCTGCGTATCCCCAGATCATACCCACCACATTCTTATATGGATTTGATAGGAGAAAATAGATAATGGGTAAAATGTTGCATTTATGTCTTTTTTATTATAATGTTTATTTGTTACATCTCCATCATAGTGCCCTCTCCTACCTCTCCTACACATACCACTCCTCTGGTGTGGAGTGTCCCTACAAATCAGCCCCTCTCAGTTCAACAATCAAATGAGGGCTAAGAGCTTCCTTTTGCACTGGGGGCCTATATGGTAGCACCCCTAGGGTAAATTGTCCCATTGATAGGTAACAAAGTCTATGTTCCTGATCATTTTGGTGTGTTGGTTGTAGGGTAGTTACCCTGTACTATATGGCTAAAATTCAATTATAAGTGAGTAGATGCCATGTGCATCTTTCTGAGTCTGAGTTAGCTTACTCAGGATGAGTTTTTCTAGTTCCATCCATTTGGCTGCAAATTGCATGATTTCCTTGTTTCTGATAGCTGAATAGTATTCCATTGTGTAAGTGTACCACAATATTTTTTATCAATTTGTCAGTCGAGGGACATCTTTTTAAGGCAAAAAGTACACAATTATATACACTTATGTGCAGATGATCACATTAATGCAAGAATTAGGTTAGTAAGAAATTAGGTGAAATTGAAAATTATAAAAATCTGTGCTATAGTCTCTTAAGCAATATGTTAGTTTCTCTTCTAATCTTTACTCCAGGATCTTTATTGGCAACAGTATAAAACTTAAAAAATTGTATAGGTTATATTACAAAAAGTTCTTGCAAATAAATAAAAGACATCATGCCAAATTAATTTGACCAAAAGCCTATATAACTTGGTGAAATTCTATAGTGTTAAAGTAACCATTTGGTGAGGTCACTGAGGTGGTTGAAGAATAGATAGCTAGGTCTCATAGTTAAATTTTGAGTTGTTTAGGAATCAAGAGGGTATTCTGGATCTAAGAAGATATTTTTAAAATTATGAGGCAAGTTACTATGAAAGCTGAGTTAGATATAGAACTTTAAACTCATGGAGATGGTTAGATAGTAGAATGTTAAAGTCAGGTGCCAAGAACATATGGACTGGACATTGGGAATGTATGCTAAGCCATATAACTCTTATAATTGTGGCCTATTTATTTCTGTTGTTTTGTATTGTATTTATAGTTATAAGAAAAAGAACAATTTTTTGGACTGAAAGGGAGAGCTGTTGGGGGGAAAAAGGAAATATCTTAAACTAAAAAAAAAAGAAGAAGGGAAGTGGATGGGGGGTTGAGGGGAAGAGGGTGGAAGGGTGGGACTGGAGGGAGGAGTAGGGAGGGGATTGTGATTGAGATGTAACTTGAAGAAATAAAAAATAAATTATTAAAAAAGTAACCATTTGGAAGCTATGTAGTTTCACCTTAAAGTTCACACTTTTAGTATCAAATATATAAACTTGTATACAATGTAGAGTCATGATAATGAGATGTGCTGGTAAAGATTTTTTTTTCAGATTATTACATTAAATTATTCCTAGGCAAACCAAAACGAAAGAATGGAATTTACACTTGAAAATCTGGTAATCACTATCAGTGATCTGTTTGGTGCTGGGACAGAGACAACAAGTACAACGCTGAGATATGCTCTCCTGCTCCTGCTGAAGCACCCACATGTCACAGGTGAGTGCAGAGGTGGTGAGCCACAGCAGTCCTGTAAGATGATGGAATGATGTTACCAGTGTCCTCCGTGTTATTATTCTTAGACATCTCAGTCTATCACCTTCTGTGCCACTCACCAACTGTGATGAACAGCATGGCTGAGATAAATAGACTATGGCTGTAGAAAAAAAATCAAATTCTGTTCAGTGTCTGGGATCCTTTCGGGGGTAAAGTGTGGCAGGCAAGGCCAGCTCACATTGTCCTGAGGATCCACATTCTTTTATTCTTTTTTTTAATAATTTATTTTTTATTTCTTCAAGTTACATCTCAATCACAATCCCCTCCCTACTTCACCCTCCAGTCCCACCCTTCCACTCTTCTCCCCCTCAAACCCCATCCTCTACCTTTTTTTATTTTTAGTTTAAGGTATTTCTTTCCCCCCCAACAACAGCTCTCCCTTTCAGTCCAACAAATGGTTCTTTCTCTTATAACTATAAATACAATACAAAACAACAGAAATAAATAGTCCACAATTATGAGAGTTATATGGCTTAGAATACATTCCGAATGTCCAGTCCATATGTTCTTGGCACCTGACTTTAACATTCTACTATCTAACCATCTCCATGAGTTTAAAGTTCTATATCTAACTCAGCTTTCATACTAACTTGCATCACAATTTTAAAAACATCTTCTTAGATCCAGAACACCCTCTTGATTCCTAAACAACTCAAAATTTAACTATGAGATCTAGCTATCTATTCTTCAACCACCTCAGAGACCTTAGAGGGATAAATATATCTGATTTTATAGGAAGTACAGGGCCTGCAGCTTCCAAAACTAAGAAATGACATACCAGTGGCTGCCTGGGCAGTTCCCATTTTCTCTCCATACATTACAGCATCGATCTTCAGTCGTTTGGCCCTGTTTCTCTGACGCATTCTTTTATTCTTAAAAGTCAGCTCTATAGATCAGTTAAAATCTTGCAGTCTCCTTTGCTCTTTATGATGAATCTAACTTTGGAGTGTAGGAAAGAAAATTCACCTCACTGAAGCATAAGTAGAAAGCCTAGAATTTACAGAGTCTAGCTGAGATAATGTGTATTCTGAGAAGTATTCAACATATTTAGATTCTCTAGAAATGTGTTTCCATTGATGCAAAAAATGTAGATAAAAGAATTTTATCACTTCAGAAGTCCAAGTTTTTAAACTTTCGTTGAACAGTGACTTTTTTTCCAACTGCACTCATAGTGTTTTCTTTTATAATGTACTTTAAAACAGATCCTGTGGTCCAGCATATATGAAACACACCTTCCCTCCTGTGCCCAATATATACTACATGAAAAAAATCACAAATGTAATCAAAATTAATATTTTAAGATAGGACAAGATAACTTAAGTAAACAGCTTAGAAGTCTTCTCCAAATCACTGAAACACAATAGTATGAGGTTCTAGAAAAACACAGAGCAGCAATGATGATTTTGAAACATAATGTTAGACAAATAGGCATGCAGTAAGAAAACAAAATCAATGGGTTTATAGCTACAGACCAATAAGGACTCTTGTTCAGAAGTAATAAGTTTAAGTAGAAAACAAAATTGTATTCAGTATGCTCACCTGGCTGAAGTTCTCTTCCCTTCCTTTCCCTTCATCATTTGACTTCTCCAGCAAAACAGAATTCATAAACAAACAAACAAATAAATGGAATCTAAAAATCCTCTATTTGTGATATTGATGGTCATCAGGAAATGAACAATGCACAGGAATGGAAGGGGGAGAACAGCAACCTTCAAGTCCATGAATTCTGCATCACTGACCCTTTTCTTTACCTTCTTCCATTAATGTGAGTAGTGAGGTCAATCCTCTAGACAAACAGAGTAACTCAGAGCTCCTCATTTTACTACATTAATAGAAAAAATAGTATTCATCAGAATGGAATCAAAACATTCATCCAAGACACAGACTCATGGAGTTTCATGAGTATTCTAATTGTGAAGACTCATAAATAGAAATAATAACTAGGATATAGTATGTGATAAATGAATCTATTTTGAATAAAATGAAAAAAATCTTTAAAAAGTAATAATAAAACAAAATATATTAAAATAAAAGATAGTAAGAGACAGCAAAAGTAACACATCAGAATTGGACAAAACAAATAATAAGAAAGAGCCCAAGAGAAGGCACAAGAAAGAGACCCACTTATTTAGACACCACAGAATCCCATTAAAACAGTGAACTGGCATCCATAATATGTATGGAATGGACCTAGTACAGACATGTGCATGCTAACTCAGTCTCTGTTAGTTTATATGTGCTTTGGTTATGTTGATGTTAGGGGGCCTTGTTTTCTTGGTGTTCTCCATCCCCTCTGATTCTTGCATTATTTCTGCCTCCTACATTCCACAGTGTTCTCTGACTCCTGAAGGTAGAGATTTGATGGAAAATTTCCATTTTAGAACTAACTATTCCAGGGTCTCTTACTCTCTGCATAATATCTGGTTGAGGGTCCCTATATTTGTTTCCATCTGCTGCAAGAAGAAATGTATTTAAAGATGGCTGAGTAAGGCACTAATCTATGTGCATATCATAATGTCGTTTGGAATCATTTTATTGCTGTGGTTTTTGTTTTATTTTATTGTTGTTCTTGTTTTTTTTTTGTTTGTTTTAGAACAGTACTATTAATTTGGATTTATCCTAAGTCTCTGAGCTTCCTAGTCTCCAGTTCTTGGGCACACAAGCAATTGCAGGAATGAGTTTCATCTTGTGGAATGAACCTCAAGTCAAATCAGTTCTTTGGTCACTTCCACATATTTGCCACTGTTGCCCTCGTCATCTTGTAGGCAGGACACAATTGTAGATCAAAGGCTTTGTGGCTGGCTTGGTGTTTATGTTTCTCTTTTGGTGCTATGCAGAGTACATTCTTGAACCAAAGATGCTGGACATTAGGAGTGAAGGCTCTAGGTAGGCATCAACTTTGCTTTTCCATGTTCAGAATTGTGTAGTGATCTCTTTGGTAATGGAGCTTATCTGCCAGCTTGTGAAGAGCAACCTATTCAGTCTGTTTTTTTTTTTTTTTTTTTGAAGTTTCCCATGGAGCTCCTTTGGCCAACAACTCAATTAGATATACCCTAATCTTGGTACTGGAAGTTTTGTTTGGGGATAAGAGATGTTCAGTTGTGGTTCTGCCTACTTATCATTTAGATCACCTCATACATGCTTCATGTATATTAGGGAAGTTTCTACTGTATTAATATTCTATACTGTTACTCAAATGGCTCTTAGTTTAGCTCTCTCTCTCTCTCTCTCTCTCTCTCTCTCTCTCTCCATATCCCATCCCCCTTGATGCCCCAGTTCCACCTCCTCTTAACCCACCTATAACAATCTATTCTAGATCCTTTTTCTAAATAGATCTACCTGTCCCATTTAATTCCTTACTTTAAACTTAACCTCGATGGTTCTACTAATTGAAGTTTAGTTATATATTTAACAGCTAATATTCATATAAAAGCAAATACATACCATATTTTTCTTTCTGGGTTTGGATTACATGGAGATTCTTTTTCTTAGTTTTATCAATTTACCTGAGAATTTCATGATTTCATTCTTTTTTTAACAGCTGAGTAATACTCCATTATGTAAATGTACCACTTCAAAAATCTATTCTCTGTTTAGAGAATCTAGTTTGTTTCCAATTTCCTGTGTTATGAATAAAGCATCAGTGAACATGGTTGAGCAAGTGTCTTTGTGGTAGGATGAAACATCTGTTAGATGTATGCCCAAGAGTAGTATAGCTGTATCTTGAGGTAGATTAACTCCTACCTTACTGAAGTACTTTAACACTGATATCTATAGTGACTTTATAGGTTTGCACTTCCACCAGCAATGGATAAGTATTTCCCTTGCACCACACCCAGATCAACATGAACTGTTTCTGTTTGTTTTATTGCTTTTCAAAATTCTAATGGGTGTAAGATGAAATCTCAAAGTAGTTTTGATCTACATTTCCCTGATGACTAATGATTTTGAACATTTTTTGAAGTGTTTCTTAAACATTTGAATTTTTCTCTATAGTGATTTAATCCATAACACGTTATTTTTGTATGTTATGGATTATAAAATATAAAATTCACATTTAGAATTCTTATAGAACATCTATATTGTGCTGTGTATGGCCTGACATTGGAACAAACATGTCACTTTTTACTTATTCCCCCATTTCTCACTGTGACCAACCAGCTAAAGTTCAAGAAGAGATTGACCATGTTGTTGGCAGACACCGCAGCCCCTGCATGCAGGACAGGAGCCACATGCCCTACACAGATGCCATGATTCATGAGGTCCAGAGATTCATTGACCTCATCCCCACCAGTCTTCCCCATGCAGTGACCTGTGACATTAAATTCAGGAACTACCTCATCCCCAAGGTATGCTTGTCTCGTTGGTGCATCTCTGTGCTCTTGATTCTCTCAAGTTCACAGTGAGATTTCAGTTTTCTGAGTCACACTGTGCTACAGGTGGCTTATGCTGCTTCATGATCCAGAGCGCATCTCTACAGCAGGCACAGATGTATCTGGTAATGATAGTTCCACATTTGCTCAGTCCTTCCAAATATGTTTGGCAAAGCTTAGGTATTTCAGTGTGAATAGTTTATCAGTTTTCCAAAAATCTTATCTGGAATTTTTATCATTGTGAGAAAAAAAATCCCCAAATCCGAAAGGACTGATATTCTGAATCCTTCAGTTCATCAATAAGGTTATGTCATTCATTCATTTATTGGTGATTTTTATTTTCTCTGTGACATGATTTTTATTAATGTCATAGTCTATAAATATCTTCTTATAGTTTTCCTGAATGGTGAATACCTTTCTGTTATTATTTCTCTAGTGCCTCTGCCATTGTTGATATCTGCTTAATGGGGAACAATTTATGTAATCATTCTGTGGATCTTATTTTTTTCTAAATGTAAATTTTGTTACTTCTAATGACATGTATGCAAATACATGTGGAATTTGAAGGTGTTAAGTGGGCTAATATTTTTCTAAGTTCTTTTTGTAACCCTGTGCTGTTAGTGTGATGAATTACAGGATAGTGATGAGCATACCTGGTTGCAATGGGCTTGACTTGTTTCATTTTTGATACCAGTCTGCTCTCGTTAGCCAAAGAATACTCCTGAGGAAAGACTTTTGTTTCATACAGTTGAGGTCTATGGATAATATGAAAAATTGTTTATGTTTATGTTGTCAGATCCCATTAAATGGTAAATAGAATGAAGGACATGATAGGAATGACGTATCTCCCCATAGATCCCTTGGGTTCTGAGCCTAGTTTGAGTCAAGTGTAGTATCAGCTGAACTCATAAACAGAAGGATGCTTCAGGTGCTGGCTCATGATATGACTGGTCTCTTTGGGCTTTAATTGAGTTGAGTATTCAACTCTTTTCCCTTAATAAACTAGCTGGTCTAGAAAAAAATAATGATTTCACAGCTGATTCTACCTTGTGAAAAATAAGATAAGTGATTTCTTTGATCAGACTGGAGCCACTGGTCTTAGCAGAACTAATAGGATAAGAAGCAACCAGTGATCTTTCTCATAATTGGCCTGGTAGATTTCAGACTTTCTGGGCCATGAGAATTTTCCTTGCCCTTCAGAAACTCTGTCATGTGTAGCAGGGAAGCAGTCACAGGCAATGGGTCAGCAAATGTTTATGTGTATAATAAGTTCAACGCCTATAGAGACCAGGACTTAATTTTCACATAATTCACATATGTTAATAATATTCTTTTTAGTTTTTAAATTTAAGCATATTTAGTTAAGCTGCATGCTAATACATGTGTCAGGCTTCTAAAAAGTTTGAAGAAAACAATTCCAGGAATTTTGAAATGATTTGAGGTTAGTTTATGTACTGGTTGAAGAGAACTTGCCAGTACCAGCTCCCAGAAATTCTGTGTATTTTGACAAGTTTTATTCATTTCACTGCCACTAGATCATGACATCATAACTAACCCTTCATCTTATTTTGTTTCATTTTTTTGTCTCCATCCCTTTCTATTCCTTCTTTCTCTGGAATAGTCCCCATTTTGCTTTTCTGACACATATACATATGTGCATTTCTGTGTTTGTGTGTAATATATATGTATTATATATATATAAAATACATATATATTACAGATATATATGTATCTGTATCTATATATATCTGTAATATATATATGTAAATGAGAAAAAAGAAGTGGCATTTGTCTTTCCAAAACTTTCCTATTGTGCTTTTGAATGGTCTCTTATTACATTCAAAATGTTCAATGCATTATTCCTTTTGGAACATGATTCACATGAGTTGTATAGAGTCAGATGTGATGAGCTAGAGCATCCAGTGGTATAAGGAGCATAAGTTCAATATGAAGGAAAGGGACTCAGATGTTTTAGTCCAAGTACGCATCTGAAATGCCACTGGAAGTTACTTTAGCCACATCACTGTGACTGTACTCAAACTCTTTGCCCCACACATTTTGTACATTGAAATGTCACTGTTGTTCTTTGTATTTAAACCCTTCTTAGATCAGAAGGTAAACTAGATTCTTTTTCTAATGTATGTTAGCTCTATGATTTCTTTGTAACTTGGGTTCTCTCTGTGTGCTGTTGCAGGGAACAACAGTAATAACATCACTCTCATCGGTGCTGCACGACAGCAAGGAATTCCCCAACCCAGAGATATTTGACCCTGGCCACTTTCTAGATGAGAAAGGAAACTTTAAGAAAAGTGACTACTTCATGCCTTTCTCCACAGGTAAGAGAAACTCATTTCCATGGTTCCAGTGACATGAGGATCTGTAGGGACTTACACAGTAGTTCTCAAATGGCTGGTGGACTTGCGGTTTGTGCAGATTGAGGAGCATGCCTCTCAATGCCCATGCACCGTCCTTGATAAGGAGGCTTCTTCCCTGTCAGGCTATGCAAGTTAGGCTCTTGATTGTTCATCCATTGTTCAAAATTGAGAAAACTAGAGTATAGTACATTTGTGTTCTTCCTTTGGATCCATCACATAGATGCTACAGATACCTTCCTAGAAAGCAAACATCATTTACACTTTACTCTTTTATGGAAATGAAGACACCAGAAATTAAATTCATGTCTTTTTTCTGTGTCACTCACCAGGATGCTCAGTTAGGGAGTTACAAGTCTCCAAAAATACATAAAATCACCAAACATCCTCGAGTGCACTGGGTAAACACATGAATGAATGATAGTTCTTGAGTTGCAGTTGTACTTGGGAATGAGAAAGAAGCCCAGATCTCTGGGTTATTGGGGGAGAAACCAGCACATTCCTCCCTCAAACCTAATATATATATATATATATTAATGCCAAAATGAAGCAACACTCTAATAAATGACTTTCTAGGTGCCTCAAAGGGCATGAGTAATAGAGCATTATAAGAAGAAATCACATATTCAAAGATGGCCATGAACCATTAGATCTGGGCACTTTTACTCAGCTCACAATGCCAGAAACTTCAAGATCATCCTGAGATGATGGAGACATTGTAATTGTGGCAGGATGTCCCACAGTGATCACAGTGATCACTGGGAACCCTGCTACTCCCCATGCAGGATGAGAGAAATGGATACTTAGTACACACCCGCAGGTGTATGCTGTCTTTGGATATGCAGCTTCCTTCCTTGGTGTTTGTGATTTTGATAATGAACACAGAATTATTCTTCTTCAGTGTCCCAGGAGGTCAGATTGCAGGTACAAACAACCACACATGGTTAAAAGTATTTTCTAATTAGTTGTCCTTTGACCCAGTATCCAGCTAACTACTTATTCAATAACTTTCCATATATTCATAATCTCCTGTGTCAGTTACAAGTACAATGGTTGTCACATTTAGGAATAAGAAAAAGTAGTCGTCTTTGACTTTTTTTCTAGGAAAACGAATTTGTGCAGGAGAGGGTCTGGCTCGCATGGAACTGTTTCTGTTCCTGACTACCATTTTACAGAACTTTAAATTGAAGTCTCTGCTTCACCTAAAGGACATCGATATTACCCCAGTGGCAAATGGATTTGCATCTCTGCCACCCCCTTACCAGCTTTGCTTCATTCCTCTCTAAAGTGATCAGATTTTATGGCCACAGCTGTGTTGTCTTCTGCAATCCCATACAGGTCTTCATTCACCTCCTTCTCTACCAAGGACAATGTGTCCTTCCTGCCTTCTCACATAACCCCATTCTCTCAAGACTCAGGAAACACTTGTTAATCATTTTGCAGTTTCTGGAGTCACTGCATAGATGTACCAATATTTTCTATTCTATATAATGCTTTTACTATCCCTTGTACTTACGTGTATCCAATCCTGAGTTAAAATAAAGCTTCACGTAAAATAGTAATAAACATAAGATAATTCATGGTCACTTTTCTTCTGCATGTTTTCAGGAATAAATATATTTGATTTGTGTACCAGATCTCAGACTTGCTTGCAATTTTGGTAAGAAATAAAAGAAAATAGTGGGGCTGGAGAGATGGCTCAGTGGTTAAGAGCACTGGCTGCTCTTCCAGAGGTCATGAGTTCAATTCCCAGCAACCACATGGTGGCTCACAACCATCCATAATGAAATCTGGTGCCCTCTTCTGGCCTGAAGATATACCTGCAGACAGAACACTGTATACATAATAAATTAAAAAAAAAAAAGAGTGTCCTTATCACATCATTCTGAACCACATAATGAGAAGCATAAACAATGCAAGAAAGGGTTCTAGGGAGATATATCACACTCATCATACAAACATCAAGACCTAAATACAACCTCTAGCCTATATCTAAAAGACCCAGCAATGTGAGTTGTGCTTGTTATACAAACATTGGGGAGTCAGAAACAAGAAATCCCTGGAGCTTGCTTGACAATCAGCCAGGCCTAATTAGTGAGCCTCATGTCCTAGTGAGATACCCCATCTCAAGAAAACAAAACAAAAAAAGACTAAAAAATAGAAAAAAATATAACTAATATATAAAAAATAGATAAAGAATAAAAATTAAAAATAAGAAGTCTATGTCCAAGTTCCCTTTGGTGTGTTAGTTGTAGTATTGATACCTTCTACTATATAGCTAAAATCCTACTATAAGTGAATAGATGCCATATGTGTCCTTCTGAGTCTGGGTTAGTTCACTCAGGATGAGCTTTTCTAGTTCCATCCATTTGGCTGCAAATTGCATAATTTCATTGTTCCTGATAGCTGAAATAATATTCCATTGTATAGATGTACCACATTTTTTTGACCCATTCTTCGGTTGAGGGACATCTGGGTTGTTTCCAGTTTCTAGCTATTACAAATAAGGCTGCTATAAACATAGATGAGGAAACTTCCTTATGATTCCATGAAGAGGCTTTTGGGTGTATATCCAGAAGTGGTATGGCTGGGTCCTGAGGCAGAGCTATTCCAAGTTTTCTAAGATATCGCCAGACTGACCTCCATAGTGGTTGCACAAGCCTGCACTCCCACCAGCAATGGAGTAGGGTACCCCTTTCTCCACACCCTCGCCAGCATGTGCTGTCATTTGAGTTTTTGATCTTAGACATTCTGACAGGTGTGAGATGGAATTTCAGAGTCGTCTTGAGTTGTATTTCTCTGATGATTAAGGATGTTGAGCATTTCTTCAAGTGTTTCTCAGCCATTAGGGATTCCTCCTTTGTGAATTCTCTATTTAGCTCTGTTCCCCATTTTTTGATTGGATTATTTGGTTTCTTGGCATTTAATTTCTTGAGTTCTTTGTAGATTTTGGATACTAGCCCTCTGTCAGATGTGGGGTTGGTGAAGATTTTCTCCCAGTCTGTAGGCTGCCGTTTTGTTCGAATGACAGTGTCCTTTGCCTTACAGAAGCTTTTCAGTTTCATGAGGTCCCATTTATTGATTGTTGATCTTAGGTCCTGAGCTGTTGGTGTTCTGTTCAGGAAGTTGTCGCCTGTGCCAATCATTTCGAGGGTTTCTCCCACTTTTTCTTCTAGTAGATTTAGTGTGACCGGCCTTATGTTAAGGTCTTTGATCCACTTGGACTTAAATGCTTATTGGTTTGTTTGTTTAGTAGTTCTTTCTCCCGGGCAATGAGACACTTTTCACTGATGGTACTGCTTTGTAGATCCCCAATGAATGAAGAGGCTCTTGGCCCTCATACGATCTCTCAAATGAGATGAGGGACTGTTATATAAGGATACCCCACCCCAGAGAAATGGGATGGAAGGGTTAGGAGGTAAAGAAAAAAAATGAAATGTGATGTTTTGGCCTTTTACTACTAATTGTCATAAACTGTTTAGGATAATTAAGAAATGCAAACTAATGGTTATGCAAGCCGGTCATTCAGTTAGGTACTATGACAGCCTATTATAGTTACTTCCTAAGCTAATCAGAAATAAACTGGCAAGAGACAAGCAACATCTGCTTACCCTAATATAAGAGATAGATAGGGCCTCTTCTAAAACCTCAAGAGATCTGCAGAATATGGCATTCAAAGATGTTTTTGTAACTTTAGATTTTTTTATATCAAGACATATCAACTCCTGACAGCACCCCCTATTCTCCTCCAAGTAGAAGATGAGCATCGAAGAATCTCCAGTGGGAGATGATTGAATTAGTCGCAAGCCTATCTCTTGGTAGGAAAAGCCCCTTGCCCCAACTGTAGACAGAATGGTGTCCAAAAAGGACAAAACCTGGAAGCAGGTAAGTTGACAGCCTAGCTCTGCCAAGACAGGGTAGGTAAGTCCTTCCTAACCCCTGCTCTACAATCAATGTCTGTCAGAGAAACGGGGACAAATGACTGAAGATCGATGCTGTAATGTATGGAGAGAAAATGGGAACTGTCCAGGCAGCTACAGGTATGTCATTTCTTAGTTTGGGAAGCTGCAGGCCCTGTACTTCCTATAAAATCAGATATATTTATCCCTCTTAGGTCTCTGAGGTGGTTGAAGAACAGATAGCTAGAGTCTCATAATTTAATTTTGAGTTGTTTATGAGTCAAGAGAGTGTTATAGATCTAAGAAGATACTTTTAAAATTGTGTTGCAAGTTAGTATGAATGTTGAGTCAGATATAGACCTTTAAACTCATGGAGATGTTTAGATAGTAGAATGTTAAAGTCAAGTACCAAATACATATGGACTGGTCATTGGGAATGTACGTTAAGCCATATAACCCTCATAACTGTGGCCTAATTACCTCTGTTGTGTAACCGAACTTTTAAATTATTATTTAACACTTATTTATTACTAAATTCACTTATAACAAACACCAACAATTTCTTAACTATTAATCCTATAAATTCCTACAACCCCTTTAACCTATCCACTAAACCTATTGATAATCATAACAACTACTTTCATAACCTTTTAGAATGATACAGTCTCTGGGGCAGGTCCTCAGTCATCAGGAACACAGTATTTGTTGTAGATTCTTTAACACACTTAGCAGTCCTTCTTCTGGATCTCTCAGATGCAGGTTCATCAGGGTAGTTGGTTCTGTGGGCGACTCCAGCCGTCTGCAGGCCAACTTACTTCTTTTGAATCAGGAACTCAGCTGCTCTGCCTCAGTCCTTAAAGCCAGCACAGTTTCCCCTAGGCCACTGTTCGGACAGATCAAACCCCTCTAGGCAAAAGCTGAGCCACAGGGTCCAGTCCTTGGCCTTTTGGTGTCTTGCTCAGGCTTTCTTTGCTCACCGGCTTCCTTCTGCCTCAGGGAAATTGGGCCATTGGTCTACCAGCACTTTCTCCAGCAGTACTCTCGGAGCTCTCTCGTATCGGGAGGCTTAGCACGCAGCTCTCTGGGCTCATCCACTTGTCCTTAAATAGGATCACTCCTTGTTCCACCTGCTTCAGCTTAATTTGGGCTCTGCCCACTTAGCAGTTGAAAGCAATGCCAGGTCATAAAGTCTTTCCTTGTTTCACCTGGCTTCAACCTTGTTTTTCAGTCCAAAGAGACTCCCCTCATTTCACCTGACTTCATCCATAAGCTGATAAGCTAATTGCTCACAGCAAAGTTGATCTTCATGCCCCGAATTAAAAGACTGTATCAGAAACCTATATATTCACTAAATCTAACTTATATTAATCTATCAGCCCCTACACTGTTGTACTGTATTGTATTTATTATTATAAGAGAAAGAGCCGTTTGTTGGACTGAAAGGGGAAACTGTAGGGGGAAATAAGATATACCTTAAACTTAAAAGAAAAAAAAAAAGGGAAGAGGATGGGGGGTTGAGGGTGGGAGGGTGGGACTGGAGGGGGAATAGGGAGGGGACTGCGATTGAGATGTAACTTGAAGAAATAAAAAATAAAGGAAAAAAAAAGAAAACAAAACAAACAAAAAAAAACCCCAAGCAAACAAACAAAAACAAGCTTGCCAGCTCCCCAAAAACAATAGCCAAGGTTCAACTCTACCTTCCACAAATGTGCATGTACATGCATTGTCTCACATTCATGCACCTGATTATGCACATACATTCACACAGTCACAAATATACATGTAAAACAGGGTGTGATGAAGAAGGTGGTATGAAAGCTCTTTGGCTGAGTTACACTTAGAGTCACAGGAAGTGTTTATATATGAAATAAGTAAACAGCGTCTAGGAGTGGCTCCACTCCAAAGAGAACAGGTCACAGGGAGGAATGCACATGCAAGTCCTGCTTTGTTGTTACTGTCAACAAAAGGTAACATCTTAATGTTCTCAGCTTAGAAATGAGCATGCATTTTGCTTTCTTAATGCTAGTCATTTGCTCTGTGAGCCTCCATTCTTTTCTAACAAGTATAATGGTCCAACAAAGTCATATTTCTATAATGGGCAGTGAAAGAAGTCACTGTGTCTGGTATTGCTAAGTTCCTACCTTGGGGCATACTGCAGAGACATGTCTGCACATATGTTAATGCATAATAACACATCTGTTAGTGCACAAACATATATGCACACATGCTACATATTCTATATACAGATGGTTGTGGTATGAAACATGATGCTTTTTATTACTGGACTAAATGCTTATATTTTGTACAATTATGTATTTTTTCTGGTAAGTATATGTTACACACTTTGCTTTGCTATGCCTTTAAACTTGGATTCAGACACACCACCTGTTTCCTTGTGTGTTTCTGTTGCAGTCACATTACACTGAAAATTCTCAGTTCTAAGGCCATGTAAATCATTCATTTTGGAAAATTAACTCGTTATCTATCATCTACATCTATCATCTATATGTCTGTCTATCCATCCACTTATCTATCTACCCATCCATCCACCCACCCACCCACCCATCCATCCATCCATCCATCCATCCATCCATCCATCCATACATCCATCCATCCATCTATATCTATCTATCTATCTATCTATCTATCTATCTATCTATCTATCTATCTACTATCTAATCTATCTGTTTTGTTTCTCTTTCCTATATCTGTCTGTCTATCAATCTATGTTTCTACTTATCTATCATATTGGTTGTTTCTTAAGATACTTGAGGAATTAATGAAGTAATTATTTGACACTTTTAAATCATCTATCTTGAAGTTTGCTGGGAATATACTTCTAGAATGTACACAATTTATTTTAGACTTTTCAATCACTATAAAATGAATTTTAATATGTTGTATTCCTGTCATGGAATTAGATTTCCTACTGAATCTTGACCCTTTATTTGCAATATGTTTTCCCCTTGGTATTCTAAAATTTCCTTTCTCCACCTTTGTAGCAAAGAATTTCACTATAAAAATTTTCTTTCACAGGTCATGAGAAGTTTCATCTGCATCCACGTTTCCTTTAATTAAAGGAAATTCTTTTTTTGGTTTGTTTTTCAGGATGAAAGCCTTTATTTCACCTCTTTTTTTAACACTTATTTATTAATTCAAGTTACACCTCAATCACAGTCCCCTCCACCTCCCCTCAGTGTTTTACCTCCCACCCTCTTCCCCCCTTCCTCTCCTCCTTCTCAGGTGAGGGGGGCTCACATATATCAATTCCCTCTGTTCCTTAGTCACATGAGGGCTAAGAGCTTCCTCCTGCACTGGGGCTCACCATCGCAGCCCAGATAAGATAATGTGTTCCAATAACAGGCAACAGAGTCCATGAAGAACTTTTACTAACCCTCCACCATTTGCTAAGGGATCTGTATGAAGACCAAGATGCCTATCATCTATGTATTTATAGGGGGTCCTACATCTGTTGTGTATATGTTTTTTTTTTCCTTTTTAGTATTTCAGTCTCTGTAAGCCTCTAGGGCCTAGATTGGTTGGTTCTGTTGATTTAAATTTGGCATTCTGGTCCCCTCCAGGTCTCTCTATTTCTCCTCTATCTCTTCTACATGATTTATAGAGTTCAACCTAATATTTGGTTATATGTCTCAGCATCTGTTTTGATCCACTGCTGGGTGGATGTAGAAAAATTAATTAAATTATTTACTTAGTATTTAAATTATCAGTTAATTGATCAGCAGTGTTAATCCTTAACCCACCATTAAAAATGACCACACACAGACACTTGATGGATTTTAGCAAGCCTTGATCTGAATTATGCAATATTAGCCCATTTAAGCTAGCTTATAATTCTATTGCCCAAATATGACCACACACACACACACACACACACACACACACACACACACACACACACACGTATGTGTGTGTGGGGGTGTGTGTGTCTTCTGGACTGCTATTCTCCAGGCTATGCCAATGTTCCAGGTCATGTGGAATGAAGTTCTTTTCTCTAATTCATGTCATGTGTCCTCCTTCCTGCTCATGCCTTTTTCTTCCTTATGTGGGGGCTGCTTCTACTTCATCCTGGAGACTTCTTCTGGCTACTTTTTCTGGCTACTGGAGGCTTCTTCTCATGAACCTCTCAGCTTCTGAAGCCTGCACCTTAGTCCTGTCTACCTCGGTCTTTTCCCAATCTCAGGCCTCAGCATTTATACCACCAATCAGAGACAATGATTAGAAAGCAAAGTAACAGAGAGCAAGCAGGACCAATTAATTAACATTTAGAATGCATAACATCACTCCATCAAATCCTTCCTTTTGTCTAATAAAAAGAGTAATTTTTAAATCTCATGTAGTAAGAACAAATATGAACCAATCAAGAAAACCATATATAATAGTTACACACATAATGGTTAGCCTATTTGTATCAGGCAATCTTGAAGAAGAAAAAATTCATCTATCTATCTTGGTGTGTCTAAAGTTCTGAATCTAAATATTTTCTATCATATCCCATATTTAAAAACATAGATTTTATTTAGATTCAAAAATATATTTCTAAATATTAAACCATTTAAACTCAATTGGAGATTTATATCTATATGTTTTCAACCCCATCAAAGACTTCAGAATGGATAAAGTTATTATTTGAGTGAGTAGGAAGCATAGGAGAGCAGCTTCCAAAAAGAAAAATGACAGTTTGCTGCTGAGACAGATCCAAATATCTTTAGATATTGTTGGAGCATCATCTTCAGCCTTCTGGCCAAGCATATCCCACAGACTAAATTGTGCAGCAGTAAATAAGAAGGATTTTCCCACTCTGTCTCTGCAGAATCAGTCCACTGACTTACCTGCATTTAAACTCTGGTCCGTCTTTGGACTGTATATAGTCTGTTGCGAGAACAGGGCCGTTTTTGCCCAGTAGGAATTATCTCCTAATCGAGATTTTTGATGTTCATTGTCTTCTTCCAAGCCAAATGGGAGCTGTCAGGAGCTGACTGTCTCAAGGAAGGAATTCTTAAAACATTAAAAACATCTTTAAATATCATTTTCTATATGCCTATAAGGGGTTTGAAGACATTTATTTTTTATTTATAAATCTATCTATGTTGGAACAGGCAAACTGTATATTTGTAACCATTTGTTATCTGTTTAACCTAAGAAGTATATTTTGTGATAAATTAAGGAGCTTGACTGGCCGGCCATCAAACTGTATTACCAAGATTCCTAAATAGATTACAATAGCAACCCATAAGATGACTGGAAGTAAACCTGTACTTTTAATTGAGTTGTGTAGGCACAATACCTTATATGAGAGTTGAAATATACATATATGTGTGCCAAAATATAAAGCTCTATACCAATGAATCAAAAATTAACCTTATTTTTGTATCAATATACAAAATTCTATACCATTGTGTCAAAGCTAATCTTATTTTGAGAGTAACAATAACTTTAAGTTTCAGAGCAGATTCAATAATCTACCCTTATATCTTATCATTTCTATATTATATACCCATATTCTCTCTCTTTTTTCTTTTCAAGTCTTTTCCCCTATATAAGAGAGAAAAAAGGATAGAGAAGAGAAAAAGAGAGAGAAAAATCCTTGAGTTTAATCTCCCATACCTTGCTTAACAAGACCATTTAAAAATTTGTAAGCAATCCCCCTAAATCTATAACCCATCAAATGATCAAAGAATCACCCACCTCACCTTTTGGAAATGGGGCATAGCTCTCTTAATATTGCTTCCTGCTGATTTGGGATGCAGGAAACCTGTTTGGGGGCCCAAATAAAATGGAAAAATTGTTAAGCAAGTTAATAGTAACATTTATTGTCCAGTCTCTATGTGCTCAGCAATTTGAATGTTCTGAGGAATTTGTAGTCCAAAGCTGAACTTTGAATGGGAAAGTTCAAGACTTTATTGAAGTCTTAGCTGGAACAGTCTGAGAGGCTGGACCATCTTAGTAAGCCTTTTTGAAGTTATTCTGGATGCAGATTTTACAGGAAACAGCTATTGAGGCAGTATGTGAGGATGGATCATCTGGGTTATTTGTCTTGCGTTCTTTGCTGCCTGGTCCCTTTGTTCTGAAAATATATAATTTCTCACAAGTAACATATAATTCTGTAATTGCAAAAATGCCTAGGATGTGCAGGATGCACAGATCAATTAGGGAAGATTTTCTGCTCCTTATTTGAGCAGAAAAAGACATTTGTAAGTCTCCATTTATGTCATATGAAAGGATGGCATGTAACACTAAGTCATGTGGCTGCTATATAGCTGATAAGATTTTTATTGACTATTTATATATATTTATGCTTTAGCCAGTCTGAGCTGTTCCCACGTATTGGAATCAGCAAATATAAGTTACCTATTTTTTTTTTTTTGTTTGTAGCCAAGATCTGTAGGAGGCCCTTCCAGTCAAATATGATTTCTATCAGTTTGGATGGAAGAATTTTTTCTTTTCTGTAATTATTATTGTATATATATATGGCTATATATAATTAATTTTAAGTTTAAAATTTAGCATAAGACTGTGTTGCGTTTAAGTATTCTCCTCTACAGTTGACATAAATTTATTAATTGGTTGAAACAGTTTTTTTTTTTTTTTGTATGTGTAGTTCTGGCAGTTCATAGATTAGTTGGCCTCAAACTCACAAGGAACCTATCTGTCTCTGTTTTTGTCTCCCACATTTTGGGATAAAAGTCATGCATTTATATATTTTCTTTCCTTTTCTCCTTTCCCTGGAGATGTAATTTCTATGTGGATATATCTATCCTTATTGAGACAGGGTTTCTTTGTGTAACTTGGGATGTCTTATTGCTCTATAGAGCTCTGTAGATTAGATTGGCCTCAAACACACAAGAAACCTCTTTTCTCCTTGTCTCCCAAATTTTGGGATCAAGCTACAAATTTAAATAATTGAATTACCTTTATAAAGCAATGATATTAATTGATCTATTTTGTATTCGTCTGAGTTCCAATTCTCCCATGGGAGACCCATTCTTAAGGAGATAGGTTAATTTTATGTTATCTTTTGTTAACTATTAGAGGTGCAAAGCATGCAGCTTTAATGTTCCTCCCCCAGCCTAATTGCAGGTCCTTACATTGACTAACATCTCTCTCTCTCTCTCTCTCTCTCTCTCTCTCTCTCTCTGTCAGTTTTTGAGACAGGATTTCTCTGTATATCCTTGTCCTGGACTTACTTTGTAGACCAGGCTTGCCTTGAACTCACTCACAGAGATCCTACCTCTGGCTCTCAAGTGCTGGGATTAAAGGCATGCACCACCATGCCCAGAGACTCTTTTAGAGTCAAAATGTCTCTTGAAACCAGTTCTCCCATAGGAGCCCCACACATAAGGAGACTGGCTGTGACTCCTTTCTCTTTACATAAATTTAAGGTTATGTGTATTTATCCATTAGATAAGTAAGGACATTATTATTTATTACTAAGCAAAAATTTACACAGTACCTTCAAGGAAAAAATGTGTCCTTTTGAATTCCAAACTGTCTAGCAAGCAGCCTTATCTTATCAGCAAGGGTTTAATCCTGCCTTCATTGTTTAGACTAGGCTGGTCTAGAATTTAGAGTTGTTCCTGTTTCTGCCTCCAGTGTGATGGGATTAAGGGCGTGTGCCATTACTGCCCTGCCCAAATATTTCACTTAAATCCCAGACAATAGTAACTCTGTAACTCAGAGAACAATTTTGAACTGCAGTGACAATTCCAAATCTGTCCAAAATACTCAAAAATCTCTCATGTTTTAGCATTGCCAAACCACAAAAATATCCTTTCTACCTCTCGATAGGGAAAACCAAAAGACATCTAAACAAAATCAAGTAAAGAAACAAGAACATTTAAAAAGTCTTGGTTTAGCTGTGCCAGCCCATACTACAATTAAAATTTTGTTCATTATTCCCTGAAATCTAGTTGTGTCTGAAATGTATTGGAGGGACCACCCCAGACAGCCCTGACATGCGCCTAGAAATAGGGAGCTCTGAGCTCCAGCTGCCATCAATTTTGCATTATCTTCTGGAAGGGACTCCCTCCTTCCCCTATTGTCATTGTTGATAATTTAGAATTCCACCCGTAAATTCTTTCCTTTGCTAAACCTGTCCTACTCTGATCTTTCTCAAAAATGATACACAGAACCACAATTGTCAATGTAAAAATCATTTGTATGCTAAGAGAAACAAACTCAAATGGAATCAAAATGTATTGAGACATTATGAATTCCTCCATTTGTTGTTGGCACTTAATTCCACTCTCAAGTTTAATCTACAACACTGCTGCTTTTCATAGTACATGAGGAGAGCCAAGACTTTAGCTCTCCACCTTTGCTGCAAGGCAGTAGCTTTTGTTAAGGAAGCTGCACCTTTGAAATGGATTCAGGTTTGGTTCCCTGCTCTTTGGCTAGGAAACCACCTTTTACCCAGGCCTTCTCAGGCTGTAAACATGGATTCTAATTGCCATGATTGCCAAGTTGGGTGCCATTTGTAGAAAAATGCTAATTATATACATAAGTCCCCTGGACTGCTATTCTCCAAGCTATGCTGATGTTCCAAGCCACGTGAAATCACGTCCTTTTAGCTAGCCCATGATAAGTGTCCTCCTTCTTGCTTGTGGCTTCTTCTTCCTTCTGTGGAGGCTGCTTCTACTTCATCCTGGAGACTTATGGCTACTATTTTGGCTACTGGAGGCTTCTTCTCATGAACCTTTCTGCTTCTGAAGCCTGCACCTTAGACCCGCCTACCTCTGTTTTTCCCAATCTCAGGCCTCAGCTTTTATGCAACCAATCAGAGACAATGACTAAAAATTAAAGTAACAGACAGCAAGTAAGACTAATTAATTAGCATTTACAATGCATATCATCACCGAATCAGGTGGAGTTTCTTGTAGGATAGATCTGTTAGGTTCCTGTTCCTTTAAATCTGAGAGTTGTAGGATAGTTATCCTGTACTATGGCAAAAATCCAGTTATTTGTGAGTACATACCATGTTTATCTCTCTTGGTCTGGGTTAACTTCCTCCAGATGAACTTTCCTAGTTCTATACATTTAGTTGAAAATTGCATTATTTCTTTGTTTCTGATAGCTGAGTCATATCCCGTTGTGTAAATGTACCACAGGCTTTTTTTTCTATTCTTTGGTTTAAGGACATCTGGGTTGTTTCCAGTTTTTAGCTATTATGAATAAAGCTGCTCTGAACATAGTTGAGCTGATGTACTTGTGGTTTGGAGAACAATCATTTGGGTATATGCATAGGAATGGTATAGCCGGCTGGGTCTTGAGGTAGAACTATTTCTAATTTTCTGAAATATCTCCAGATTGATTTCCAAAGTGTTTGTATAAGTTTCTACTTCCACTAGCAATGGAGGAGTGTTCCCCTCTCTCCACATCCTTGCCAGCAAGTGCTATCATTTGAGTTTTTGATTGTAACCATTCTGACAGGTGTGAGATGGAATCTCAGATTGACTTTGAGTTGCATTCCCTGATGACTAAGGTTGTTGAGCATTTCTTCAAGTGCTTCTCAGCTATTAGAGATTCCTCTTTTGTGAATTCTCGGCTTAGCTCTGCACCCCATTTTTTGATTGGATTATTTGGTTTGTTGTTGTTTAATTTTTTGAGTTCTTTATATATTTAGGATATTAGCCCTCTGACAGTTGTGGGGTTGGGGAAGGTCTTTTCCCAATCTGTAGGCTGTCATTTTGTTCTAATGACTGTATCCTTTGCCTTACAGAATTTTTTTTTTTTAATTTCAAAAGGTCCCAATTAGTGATTGTTGGTCTTAGAGCCTGAGCTATTGATATTTTATTCAGGAAATTGTTACCTGTGCCAATGAGATCCAGGCTTTCCCCCACTTTCTCTTCTACTAGATTTAGTGTGCTTTGTTTTATGTTGAAATCTTTGATCCACTTGGACTTAAATTTTGTGCAGGGTGATAAATATGGATCTGTTTACATTCTTCTACATGTTGACATCCAGTTAGACCAGCACCATTTGTTGAAGATGCTTTCCTTTTTCCATTGTTTGGTTTTGTCTTCTTTATCAAAAATTAAGTGACTGTAGATGTGTGGATTTATTTCTGAGTCTTCAATTTGATTCCCTTTTTTAACCAGTCTGTTTCTATGCCAGTACCATGTTGTTTTTATTACTATTTTTCTGTAGTACAACGTAAAGTCAGGGATGGTGATACTTCCAGATGTTCTTTTATTGTACAAGATTGTTTTTGCTATTCTGGGTTTTTTGTTTTTCCATCTGAAGTTGAGAATTGTTCCTTCAAGGTGTGCAAAGATTTGCATGGGTATTTTGATAGGAATAGCATTAAATCTATTTTGTACATTGCTTTCAGTAAGATGGCATTTTTATTATGTTGATCCTACCTATCCATGAGTGTTGGAGATGTTTCCATCTTCTGATATCTTCTTTGATTTCTTTCCCCATGGACTTGAGGTTCTTGTCTTGCAGGTCTTTCAGATGCTTGGTTAGAGTTACCCCCAGGTATTTTATTTTATATTATTTGTGACTATTGTGAAGAGTGTTGTTTTCCTAATTTCTTTTTTTCCCATGAAACACGAGGAATGCTTTATTCAATGTATGGTACTTTCTGAATAATAGCACAAAGGATACCTTTAAAAACTAAAATTCGTGGGGCTGGTGGTATAACTCAATGGCAGAGTTTAAAATATATAAATATATTTTCAGTAAGTATTCCTCAGACTCTACATCAGATGAGATAACATTTACTCAAGCACATTGAACAATACTACCTGGTCTCCATTGTGGTTTTGGTACTTTTCTTTTTCTTAAATTTTTTTTTTTATTAATTCAAGTTACATCTCAATCACAGCCCCCTCCCTCCACCCCTCCCACTCCCACTGTCTCACCCTATACTCTCTCTCCCACCTATCCTACTACTGTGGTGTGGGGTGTCCCTACATATCAGCTCATCAGACACATGAAGGCTAAGAGCTTCCTCTTGTACTGGGGGCCTATATGACAGTTTCACTAGAGTAAATTATCCCACTCTCAGGTAACAAAGTCCCTGTTCCTGTTCCTTTGGGTATGTTGACTGTATGATTATTATCCTGTACTATAGGACCAAAATCCAGTTATAAGTAAATACATGCCATGTGTACCTTTCTGGGTCTGAGTTAGCTCACTCAGGATGAGCTTTTGTAGTTCCACATTTTTTCTTTCTTTTTTAAAAAATTCATTCTTTGGATAAAGGGCATCTGGATTGTTTCCAGTCTCTAGCTATTACAAATAAAGCTGCTATGAACATAGTTGAGGAGATGTCTTTGTGGTTTGATGAGGAATCTTTTGGTTATATGTGCAGGAGTGATATGACTGAGTCTTGAAGTAGCGCTATTCCAAGTTTCCTAAGATATCCCCAGACTGATTTACATAGTGGTTGTACAAGTTTCCACTCCCACCAGCAATGGAGGAGTGTTTCCCTTTCTCTACAACCTCACCAGCATGTGCTGTCACTAAATTTTTGTTATTACCTGTTTTGACAGGTGTGAGATGGAATCTCAGAGTCATCTTGAGTTCCATTTCTCTGATCATTAAGGATGTTGAGCATTTCATCAAGTGTTTCTCGGCCTTAGATATTTCTCTTTTGTGAATTTTCAGTTTAGCTTTGTATCCAATTTTTTGGTTGGATAATTTGATTTCTTGTTTAAATTTTGAGTTCTGTATATATTTTGGGTATTAGCTCTCTGTTGGATGTGGGGTTGGTAAAGATTTTTTTTCCCAATCTGTGGGCTGTCATTTTGTTTTAATGACAATGCCTTTTGCTTTACAGAAGCTTTTCAATTTAATAAGGTCCCATTTATTGACTGTTGGTCTCAAAGCCTGAGCTATTGGTGTTCTATTCAGGAAGTTGTCTTCTGTCATCATCTGTGCCAATGAGTTTCAAGGGTTTTCCCCACTTTCTCTTTTATTACATTTAGTGTGTCGGGCTTTATGTTAAGGTCTTTGATCCACTTGGACTTAAGTTTTGTGCAAGGTGTTAAATATTTGTCTATTTGCATTCTGCTACATGTTGACATCCAGTTAGACCTGCATCATTTTTTGAAGATACTTTCTCCTTTCCATTGTTTGGTTTTGTCTTCTTTATCAAAAATTAAGTGACTGTAGGTGTGTGGGTTTATTTCTGGGTCTTCAATTCAATTCCTTTGATTAACCAGTCTGTTTCTATGCTAGTACCATGCTGTTTTTAGTACTATTGCTCTGTAATACAACATAAAATCAGGGCTGGTGATACCTCCAGATATTTTTTTTTTTTATTGTACAGGATTGATTTAGCTATTCTGGCTTTCTTTCATGTATGGAAGGGCTACTGATTTTTTGAGTTAATTATATCCAGTCACATGGCTGAAGGAATTTGTCAGCTCTAGGAGTTCTGTGGTGAAATTTTTGAAATTTGTGGTGAAATATCATACCATATGTGAATAAGGATACTTTGACTTCTTCATTTCCAATTTGTATCCCCTTGATCTCCTTTAGTTGTCTTAATAGCTTTAGCTAAAATTTCATGTACTGTGTTGAAGAGATATGAAGAGTGGGCAGGCCTGTCTTGTCCCTGATTTTAATGGAAATGTTTTAAGTTTCTCTCCATAATTTGGTGTTGGCTACTGACTTGCTATATATTGCCTTTATTATGTTTAGGTATGGACCTTGTATGCCTGAGCTTGTGGGTCTTAACTATTATTCTTCATTTTGTCTCTGACCTTCATATTTATATTTTATAGTATATATGTGGTGCTTCTCAATTGGCTTTCACATTCTGTACCTTTTCTCTTCCTTTTACAACATATGTATGTATATAATCATAAATTTTTCATAGTTGTGTGTATTTGGTTAATTTACTCATTTCAGATAGCACTATATTATTTTTAATTTTAATTTAAGTTTATTTATTTATTTATTCATTTTATATCCTAATCGTAGACCACACCCTCCTCTCCTCCAGGTCACATCCTCCTACCCTCTTCCCCCTATCCCCTCTTGCCTTCTCATCATAAAAGGGGAGGCTCCCATACCATCCTACCCCAGCACATGGAATTACATTAGGACTTAGAAATTCCTTCTTCTCCTAAGGCCAGGCACAGCAGCTTCATAAGGGGGAAGAGCAGGGATCAGAATCCATGTCACAGACAGCCCCAACTCCACTTTCTAGGGGACCCATATGATGATCAAGCTGCCTATCTGTTACATTCATGCATGGTCTTTGATTTGGGCTTCTGTCTCTGTGAGTCCCCATAGGCCTAGATTAGTTGACTCTGTTGGTCTTCTTGTGGAGTTCTTGTGCCCTGCAGGTCATTCCATCCTTCCACCCACTCTTCCACAAAACACCCAGAGCTCTGCCTAATGTTTGGTAGGGAGTCTGAGCATCTGTTTGGATCCTCTGCTGCATGGAGGCTCTCAGTGGACAGTCATGCTATGCTCCTGTCTGCAAGCATAGCAGAGGATCATTAGTAATGACAGGAGTTGGCTCTCTCCCATGGGGGAGGTTTCAGGTTGGGCCAGTCATTGGTTGGATGATCACTAAATCTCTGCCATGTCTTTAGTCCTTCACATTTTGTATACTGGGTACATTTTGGGTCGAAGGTTCTATGGGTGGGTTTGATGATCCCCTTCCTACACTAGAATTTCTGCCTAGCTAAAAGAAGGTCTCTTTAGTGTCCATATCCTCTGCTGCTAGGTGTCTCAGCTAGAGTTACCCCCATGTCCACCCCAGGGACAACCCTGTTGCATGTCTCTAGCTTGTCTCAGAGATGCCCCTCCTTGATTTCCCATCTCTCTCTCAGCCTTCTGATCTCCTGTCCTACTGTCCCTACAACTGATCTCCACCCTCCTTTCCATACTCTTTTCCTCTCCTACCCAGTTTCCCCTCTTTATCCACTTCTGTTGTCTATTCTATTTCTCCTTCTGAGTACAATTCAAACATTCTCCCTTGGGCCCTCTTAGTTACTTAGTTCTTTGGACCTTGGATTGTAGTATACTTAAAAGATGCCCCACCACATTGCAAGGGCATTTGCTCAACTATGTTCACAGCAGCTTTACTCATAATAGACAGAAACAACCTAGATGTCCTTCAACAGTTGAATGAATAAAAAAATGTGGTAAATTATCACAATGGAATCCTACTCAGCTATTAAAATCAAGGAAATTATGAATTTTGCAGGCAAATGGATGGAACTAGAAAAGATCATTCTGAGTAAGGTAACTTAGACCCAGAAAGACACACATGGTATGTACTCACTTATAAGTGGATATTAGCTCTACATCAATACTTTGATTTTTTTACTGAGCTATGTAGATAGTTTAGCAACTGAAAACACTTATGGCACAAGAATGCAGAATTGAGCTCATATTCCCATCATACACATGAAAGCTGGGCATGTCTGCACACTATTGGCATCTTGTGCCTTGATTTAGTCTAGTCACCCCTGCCTGTGTCAATATAAACTTCCAAGCATTGGACAGGACAAGTCATCCACTTGCCCTCAACCTACAGTTTCCTTGAGCCACTTTCTAATCTCCACTCCCAAGCATATCTTCTGTATCTTGCTCCAGCATGTAACAGAGCAATTCTGCCTGAGCATCCCCTCTGTGCACCCTCCCTAATCCCAGATCTAATCCTTCACACCAAACTTGGACCAGGACACATTCCTGCACATCAGCCAAGCCCCAGGTGTACATATGACTTCCTTCCATAAAGAAACATCCTCCACATAAGCCATACTCAACCTTTAGGACCAACCTTGTCCATATTTCCACATGCTATATTCAATTTCAATCTGCTCTGTCCATATTAGATATAGAACTAACAAAAGAAGTCCACATGTTCAGATCTCATTGAGAAAATACAAACAACATGAAAGACAAAGGCAATATCTCCCCTACAAAGTCCACCAGTCCTATAGAACATTTTGCCAATGAGAATTACCTAAGATGAAATCCAGAACACAGAATTTAAATGAAGATGCATGAACTTAACTAAAAATTCAAGGAGGATCTGGACAAATGGCTCAATAGTTAAGTACACAGACTACTCTGTTCTTCTAGAGACCCTGAGTTCAATGCCCAGCAACCTTATGGTGGCTTGCAATCATCTATAATGGTATCCAATGTCCTCTTCTGTTATATAAGTGTACATTCATAAAAAGCCTTGTTTACCTAAAATACCTCAACAAAAATTTTAGATTTAAAACATACACAAAGACTCACCCCAATAAACTTAAAAAGAAGGAATAAAAAATAATACCTGAGTGACGCCCAAGAAAACACAAACAGAAAGCTGATGAAAATGATGAATACAATAGAGGATTTGAAAATGTAATTCAATTGGCAGATATAAATACTGAAGAGGAATCATGCTGAAATTAAGTTGGAATTGAAAAATCCTATAACCTAATGAGAAAAGTCAAGGGAAAACTAGACAATTAGAATAGAAAAACAGCACATGAAGGAACAGAGAAGGATCCAGACAAAACAAGCAAAGAATATGAAAAAATTAAAAACACACAAAATGAACATGCAGGAAATGTGAGACCCCAGGAAAAGATCAGACCTTTGAATTATAGTAATAAATGACAGAGAAGATTCTCAGGTCAGTGGCATAGACCAGATCTTCAACAAAAACATAGAAGAAAACTTCCCTAATAATATAAGAAGTACACAAGGGGATTCTAAGATGGCAGTGTCCAGCATGCAGGCCCTGTCCAACTTCCTGCATTCTAGCCTCCACATAGAGCTGATCAGTCTTCCCAGAAGGACAAGCCGGACCACATGAGGACCCAGATCATTGAGAATTTCTTTCTGGGTGTTCAAACTTAGTGGTGTCCACTGTGCACAGTGTCTGAGTGGCAGGAGGTCAAGCTCAGCTGTTTCTCAGTGATCGTGAGGCTGTGATGTTGACTGCCAAGTACAGACTACATCTTTATTTTCCTAGCGAATTCTTGGACTGGCCCCTTTTCTCAGCAGGGACCCCAGACTCTGGGAATGGCCAGTCTCATGTCTTCCAATTCTGCTTTCCATTTAGGGAGTCCTTAGCCTGAGCAACACAAGGCTCCAGGTCACATAAACTAATCAAAAGAGATGGGAAGGACATTTCATACTCATTAAAGGAAAAATCCACCAAGGTGACATCTCAGTTATGAACAGCTTTGCCCCAAATGCAAGGGCAGTCACATTTGTAAAAGATACATAAAGCTTAAATAACACATCATTACCCACACATTAATAGTGGGAGACTTCAATACTCCACTATAACCAAGGGACAGGCCATTGAGATAGAAACCAAGCAGAAACAATGAAGCTAACAGATGTCATGAATCAAGTGGATCTAGTAGATATCTACAGAGCATTTCACCCTTCCACTCAGCATCTCCTGGAACCTTCTCCAAGACTGACCATATACTGGGTCTCAAAGCAAGCCTCAACGAATACAAGAAATTTGAAATGACCCCTTGCATTTTATCAGATCATCATGGATTAAAGCTGGACTTCAACAGCAACAGAAACAATAGAAATCCTATGCACCCATGAAAACTGAACTACTCTAGACTCCATGATCAACAGGTCATGTGTAAAATTTAAAAAAGCAATAAAAGACTTCCTAAAATTCAATGACAATGAAGGCACAACATCCCCAAACTTATGGGACACATTGAAAACAGTGCTAAGAGGAAAGTTTATAGCACTTAGTGCCTTCATAAAGAAATTGGAGATATCTCATGCTAACAACTTAATAATACACCTGAAAGCTCTAAAACAAAAAGAAGCAAGCACACCTAAGAGGAGTAGACAGCAGGAAATAATCAAACTCAGGGCTGAAATCCATAAATTAGAAACAAAGAAAACAATACAGAGAACCAACGAAGCTAAGAACTGGTTATTTGAAGGAAAAAAAAACAACAACAACAAAGCAGATAGACCCTTAGCCAAACTAACTAAAAGGCAGAGAAACAATATCTAAGTTAACAAAAAAGAAATGAAGAAGAGGACATTTCATCAAACAGACACTGAAAAATTCCAAAGAATCATTAGACCTTACTTCAAAAACCTGTACTATACAAAACTGGAAAACCTAAGTGAAATATACAATTTTATTAATAGATTCCATGTATCAAGGTTAAATCAAGATCAGATAAACAAATTAAACAGTCCTATAACCCCAAGGAAATAGAAGTAGTCATTAAAAGTCTCCCAACCAAAAAAATTCCAGGGCCAGATAGTTTCAGTACAGAATTCTACAGACCTTTAATGAATAGCTAATGCCATACTCCCCAAACTCTTTCATAAAATAGAAATAGAAGAAACACTGCCAAAGTTGTTCTATGAATTTGTCTATATCTAACGTCCCAACAAAGAAAGAGAATTTCAGACCAATTTCCCTTATGTACATCAACTTGAAGATACTCAGTAAAATATTTACAACCCTATTCCAAGAACACTTCAAAAGTATCATACACCATGATCATGTAGGCTTCATTCAAGGGATGCTGGGGTGGTTGAACATACAAAAATCCATCAACATATTCCACCATATAAAAAAGCTAAAAGGAAAAAAACCACAAAACCACACTAGATGCCAAAATAGTATTTGACAAAATCCAACACCCCTTAATGTTAAGTATTGAAGAGATTAGGCTTACAAAGACGACACACCTAAACCTAATAAAGGCAATATACAGCAAGTCAGTAGCCAACATCAAATTAAATGGAGAGAAACAAAGCATTTCTACTAAATTCAGAGAAAAGAAAGGCTGCCCACTCTCACCATATCTCTTCAACATAGTATTGGAGTTCTAGCTAGACTAGTAGCACAACTAAAGGAGATAAAGAGGATACAGATTGGAAAGGAAGAAGTCAAAGTATCCCTATTTGCAAATGATATGATAGTGTAGATAGGTGATCCAAAAAATTCCACCACAGAACCCCTGCAGCTGATAAAGACTTTCAGCAATATGGCTTGATAAAAAAATAATAATAATTCTAGAAGACACTGTGCAATAATCTGAGTGACTCGATCCCCCTGGGTTTCACCCAGCTACCCAGGGACCATAAAAAGTCCCTGGGCAGGACTCCCCTCCCCTCTCTCAGACACACACGGAAGCCTCTGAATCTGGAAATCGGGACCCCCCATTAGGAGAGACACCGGGTAAGACCCACTCTAATACCCAGCGGGCAGATTCGAACCGACTCCAAGGTCCAGGTAACATCTTCAACAAAATCATAGAAGAAAACTTCCCAAACCTAAAGAAAGAGATGCCAATAAAATTCCAAGAGGCTTACAGAACACCAAACAGATTAGATCAGAAAAGAAACTCCTCTCGCCACATAATAATTGAAACTCCAAATGTACAGAACAAAGAAAGAATATTAAAAGCTGTAAGAGAAAAAGGTCAAGTAAAATATAATGGCAGACCCATCAGAATTACACCTGACTTCTCTTCAGAAACTCTAAAAGCTAGAAGGGCCTGGACAGATGTCCTACACGCTCTGATAGAACATAGGTGCCCAGCCAGACTACTATACCCAGAAAAACTTTCTATCAACATAGATGGAGAAAACGAGATATTCCATGACAAAATAAAATTTAAACAATATTTACCCACAAATCCAGCACTACAGAAGATCCTAGAAGGAAAATTCCAACTCAGAGGAGATAACTACACCCAAGAAAACAGAGGAAACAGAAAACTCCACGGCAAGTAAACCAAAAGAAACACAGGACCACCACCTATACCAAAATAATGGGAAATAAAAACCTCTGGTCACTAATGTCCATAAACATCAGTGGACTCGACTCCCCAATAAAAAGACACAGGTTTGCAGATTGGATCCGTAAAAAAGACCCATCATTTTGATGCTTACAAGAAACACATGTAACTAACAAAGATAGACACTATCTTAGAGTAAAGGGCTGGGAAAACGTTTTCCAAGCAAATGGTCCCAGGAAGCAATCTGGAGTAGCCATCCTAATATCAAGCAAAATAGACTTCCAATTGAAGTTAATAAAAAAAGACAGAGAAGGGCATTACATACTCATTAAAGGAAATATTCATCAAGAGGACATCTCAATACTGAACATCTATGCCCCCAAAACAAAGGCACCTACATTTGTAAAAGAAACTCTCCTAAAACTTAAATCGTACATCGATCCTCACACATTAGTAGTGGGAGACTTCAACACCCCACTCACAACAATGGACAGATCATCAAGACAGAAACAAAATAGAGAAATGAGTCTAACAGAGCTCTTGAAACAAATGGACCTAACAGATATCTACAGAACATGTCACCCAAACACAAAAGAATATACCTTCTCAGCACCACATGGAACCTTCTCAAAAATCGACCATATTGTCAGGCACAAAGATAGCCTCAACAGATACAAGAAAATTGAAATAACACTTTGTATCTTATCAGACCACCATGGAATAAAGCTGGACTTCAACGGCAACAGAATCAACAGAAAGCCTACATACACATGGAAATTGAACAACCCTTTACTAGATGACTTTTGGACACAGGAAGAAATAAAGAAGGAAATTAAAGACTTCTTAAAAACCAATGAAAATGAAGGCACAACATACCCAAACCTATGGTACACAATGAAAGCTGTGCTACGAGGAAAGTGCATAGCACTAAGTGCCTTCAAAAAGAAAATTGTGACAGTGCATATTAGTGAATTAACAGCCAAACTGGATGGATTGGGTAAAAAAGAAGCAAACACTCCCAAGAGGAGCAGAAGGCAGGAAATCATTAAACTTAGGGCTGAAATCAACAACTTAGAAACAAAAAGAATGATACAAAGAATCAATGAAGCCAAGAGTTGGTTCTTTGAGAAACTCAACAAAATAGATAAACCCTTAGCCAAATTAACTAAAAGGCAGAGGGGAAAAAAAAAAACCAAATCAACAAAATCAGAGAAGAAAAGGGAGAAATAACAACAAACATTGAGGAAATCCAGAGAATATTTAGGTCCTACTTTAAAAATCTATACTCCACCAACTATGAAAACTTAAGTGAAATAGAGAATTTTCTTGATAGATTCCACCTACTGAAGCTAAATCAAGATCAGGTTAACAGATTAAACAGCCCTATAGCCCCTAGGGAAATAGAAACAGTTATTAAAAATCTACCAACCAACAAAATCCCAGGGGCAGATGGTTTCAGCACAGAATTCTATCAGACCTCCAAAGAAGAGCTAATACCAATACTCTTCAAACTCTTTCACAAAATAGAATCAGAAAGAACACTGACAAACTCATTCTATGAGGCCACAGTCACCCTGATTCCTAAACCACACAAAGACCCAACAAAGAAAGAAAACTTCAGACCAATCTCCCTCGTGAACATAGATGCAAAAATACTTAATAAAATACTAGCAAACCGAATCCAAGAATACATCAAAAGTATCATACACCGTGATGAAGTAGGCTTCATCCCAGGAATGCAGGGATGGTTCAACATACAAAAATCCATCAACCTAATTCACCACATAAACAGGATGAAAGAAAAAAACCACATGATTATCTCGCTAAATGCAGAAAAAGCATTTGACAAAATCCAACACCCCTTCATGGTAAAAGTTCTGGAGAGAATGTGCATACAAGGACCATATCTGGAAATAATAAAGGCAATATACACCAAGCCAGTAGCAAACATCAAAGTTAATGGAGAGAAACTTGAAGCATTTCCTCTAAACTCAGGGACAAGAAAAGGATGCCCACTTTCACCATATCTCTTCAATATAGTACCTGAAGTTCTTTCTAGAGCAATAAGACAACTAAAGGAGATCAAGGGGATATAAATTGGAAACAAAGTAGTAAAATTATCCCTTTTTGCAGACGATATGATAGTATATATAAGCAACCCCAAAAATTCCACTTGAGAACTCTAAACAACTTCAGCAAGGTGGCTGGGTACAAAATTAATTAAAAAAAATCAGAATCCCTTCTTTATAGAACAAATAAATGGGCTGAGAAAGAAATTAGGGAAACAACTCCTTTCACAATAGCCACAAACAATATAAAATACCTGGGGGTAACTCTAACCAAGCAAGTAAAGGACCTGTACAAGAACTTCAAGCCCTTGAAGAAAGAAATTAAAGAGGACATCAGAAGATGGAAAGATCTCCCATGCTCATGGATAGGTAGGATCAACATAATAAAAATGGCCATCCTACTAAAAGCAATATATAGATTCAATGCAATTCGTATCAAAATACCAACACAATTCTTTATAGACCTGGAAAAAGCAATTCTCAATTTCATATGGAACAACAAAATACCTAGAATAGCTAAATCAATCCTGTACAATAAAAAAACATCTGGAGGTATCACCATCCCAGATTTCAAGCTGTACTACAGAGCAATAGTAATAAAAACAGCATGGTACGGTATAAAAACAGACCAGTAGATCAATGGAATCGAATTGAAGAACCAGAAACGAATCCACATACCTATGGTCACCTAATCTTTGACAAAGAAGCCAAAACGGCACAATGGAAGAAGGACAGCATCTTCAACAAATGATGCTGGTCCAACTGGATGTCGACATGTAAAAGAATGAAATTAGACCCATGTTTATCACCTTGTACAAAACTTAAGTCCAAGTGAATCAAAGACCTTAACATAAGCCCAGTCACACTAAATCTACTAGAAGAGAAAGTGGGGAAAACCCCTCAAAATCATTAGCACAGGTGACAACTTCCTGAGCAGAACACCAACAGCTCAGGACCTAAGATCAACAATCAATAAATGGGACCTCATGAAACTGAAAAGCTTCTGTAAGGCAAAAGACACTAAGATTCAATCTCACACCCATAAGAATGACTAAGATAAAAAACTCAAGGGACGGCACATGCTGGCAAGTATGTGGACACTCTTTCATTGTTGGTGGGAGTACAAACATGAACAACCACATTGGAAATCAATCTGAAGGTATTTTAGAAAATTGGGAATAGTTCTACCCCAAGACTCTGCCATACCATTCCTATGCATATATCCAAAATATTCTCCACCATACCCCAAGGACATCAGCTCAACCATGTTCCCATGTTCGTTGGTGCTTTATTTGTAATAGACAGAAACTGAAAACAACCCAGATGCCCTTCAACTGAAGAATGGATTTTTTTAAAGTGTGGTACATTTACACAACAGAATACTTCTCAGCTATCAGAAATAACTAAATCATGCAATTTGCAACCAAACAGATGGAACCAAAAAAGCTCATCCCGAGGGAGCTAACTGAGACCCAGAAAGATACATATGGTATGTACTCACTTATAAGTGGATATTAATCATATAGCACAGGACAACCATCCTACAACCCAAAGACAAAACAGACAGGAACCTAGCATAACTATCCTTTGAAAAATACCACCCATCAGTGTGTCATGGACCCTGTTGCCTGTTAGTGGAACACATTACCTTAGCTGGGCTGCCCCAGTACCAGAGAAAGCTCTTAGCCCTCATTTGACTGATGAACTAATGTGGGTTTGATAACTGGGGTTTCTTTTCATCTGAGGAGAAGGAGAGGACAGAATAGGGAAGAGGGAAGGAGGGTATGACCCAGAGAGGAGGAGGGAGGGGACTTTGATTGAGATGTAATTTGAAAAAATAAATTAATAAAAAGCAGGGGTTGGGAGTTTCCCAACCCAAAAAAGCTCACAGCCACATGGTTTCAGCACAGAATTCTACCAGAGTTTCAATGAAGAGGAATACCAACACTCCTCAAACTATTCCACAAAAGAGAAACAGAAGGAACATTGCCTCTATGAGGCCATAGTTACCCTATTACCTAACCCACACAAAGACTCAATAAAGAAAGAGAATTTCAGACCAATTTCCCCTATGAATATTCATGTAAAATTACTCAATAAAATAATTTCAAACCGAATCCAAGAACAAATAAAAATATCATCCACCATGATCAAGTAGACTTCTTCCCAGGGATGCAGTGGCAGTGGTAGTTCAATAAACCAAAATCTATCAATGTAGTCCACTTTATAAACAAACTGAGAGAAAAAAAAATCACTGGATCATCTAACTAGATGCTGACAGAGGGCTAATATCCAAAATTTACAAAGAACTCAAGAGATTAAATTCCAAGAAAGCAAATAATCCAATCAAAAAAATGGGGAACAGAGCTAAACAGAGAATTTACAAAGAAGGAATCCCTAATGGCTGAGAGACACTTGAGGAAATGCTCAGCATACTTAATCATCAGAGAAATGCAACTCAAGACAATTCTGAGATTCCATCTCACACCTCTCAGAATGGCTAAGATCAAAAGCTCATATGACAGCACATTCTGGCAAGGGTGTGGAGAAAGGGGAACTCTCCTCCTACAGATTGTGAAAAGACACCTACTCTTCATCTGACAGGGGGATAATATATAAAATACATAAAGAACTCAAGAAATTAAACGTCAACTGAGCTTTTGTTCCAAGAGCTCAAGCATCCATATAAGTACTTAGAAGCAATTCTAACTCATGAAATGTTAAATTTCAAATAAATAGGAAAGTCATCAATCAAAATGAGTATTAAGAGCTGCCCACAGAGGCATTGCAGATATGGGTGCTCTGTCCCATGTTCATCAGTAGGTGGTAGAGAGGGGAGATACTATGTCTACATTCACCGTTCTGACCTATGGATGTCTGAATGATTTGTATCTTAATATTCCCTGAAAAAAGACAGCCTGAGACCTCTACCAGTTTGGCACCAGGGAGCTGGAGAGAGAATTAGTCTGTGGTGACCACCAGTCCAGCATCAGGAAAGCTCAGATGGTTTCCTAGAACAGAAAGCAAGCAGAGACTAGAAGAACCTTGTCTGGAACCAGAGACCCCAGGGAGATGGAAACTCAGGAGAGCTGGTCAAGGAGCAAGCCTGAGGCAACTATCAGACCAGTACCATCATCTCAGAGACAGCCAGAGATGAACATCAGCCTCCTGAGGCCAGTCCAGATACTTAGAGACACCTGACACTACTAAGAGTAGAAGATAATTGATGGAGAAATGGAAGAAAAAGAGAAACATAAGGATGTGTGCATAACAAAGATAGACAGGACTAGAGACTTGAGGTTGTGAGAAATAACCTGATATGAGTAGTCTGTAATACCACCTAGGACCATGGTGAGGTCCAGGCCTCTTCTTCCATTAGGGGCCATATCTCAGTCCATTAACACCAAGAACCAAGTGGACATCTCTGGTCTGGGCTGCCACCCAGGGACAAGCTGATGTGTGAGGGCAGTGAAGAACTAGTGCACCCTCTACCTGAACATCATGGGAGAACTGGTCCTAGAGACATGAGAACAGGAGAACTGACTCTGCACCTAGCCAGCTGCACTACTTGGAAGAAAAGGCCCTGAACATTTAGTGAGTTGTGAGTGACCTGGCCCCAGGGATGTGAGCTTGAGAGAGCTGGCCCTACCACTCATCTCCCTGTGGTAGCATGAACAAGGGAGAGATACCCACCTCTCCCTCACTCCTCATCACCCATACCAGGTAGGTGACTTGGCACTGGGGTCATGAGAACAGGAGAGTTAGCTGGCCCTGTCCATCATCAGCTGCAATACTCAGGAGAGCAGGCCCTGAACCTCACCTGGGAAGCACATACAAATGGCCTTAGAGATGAGGGTTGTGGGTGAGCGGACCTGATGGTGTGAGTGTGGGAGAGCCATCCCTGTCTTTCGTCTGCTTTGGGGTAGCAAGGAAGAGGTCCCTCCCCTACACTTTTGCTCTCACCACCAGTGGTAGACAGGAAATCTGGTCCCAGTGGGGTCATAAGAGCAAGAAAGTGGTTCTTGCCCCTCACATGCTGTAGCATTCAGAGGAGAAGGGCCTGCACCTTGTCTGAGCAGTCCAATCGATCTAGCCTAGGTGTGGTAGTTGCAGGTGAACCATCTCTGAGGGTATGAGGCCAGGAGAGCTTGTCCTCACTCTTGTCCTCTGAATATCATTGGCAAAGGAGAGATCCCCTCCACTCTCTTTTGACCTTGTCATAGGTAGCAGGTGGGAGAGTTGACATTGATGGGGTCATGAGAGCAGAAAAGCTGGTGTAGCCCCTTTACTTGCCACAGCACTTGGGAGAGAAGATCCTGCACCTTCCCTGGGAAGCACGGGAGAGCTGGACCAGGAAGTGTGGGGTTGCAGGTCCATAACCACGGCTTTGAACTGGCCCACCACAACATCTAACCATGGATGAACTGCTAGAGTGCATAAAGAGGCCAGTTGTACAGGCTCAAAAGTAGAAGATCTCCATGACACAAGGCAACAACAGGATATCTGAGAGGTCTCACAGTGAGATTCCAGTATTGAGAAAGAAGCAAAAGGCAGAGGTTTTCTGCCAGATCAATGGATCATTACAATAAACATTTGCAAGCAAAAAAATGTGTGGAAAATTGGAATATTGTGGGACACACTGTGGCACACTACATTTTCCACAATGATATTTATTTATTTTTTATTTTTACCATTGGGAGAGGATGCAATGGTGGAGGACAGTTCTGAGGGGGTGGTGGGAGATGGGCAGTATCAAGGTACATGTGAAATTCACAAAATCTCCCAAAATTAAAAGGAAAAAAATGAGTACTAATAGTAGAAAATAATGCTAATTTTCATGATTGGGATAATATTTATATATCTGGAATGAATTTCACAATGAATATTTGATTAACTAAGTCTTGGAATCCAACATTTATTGTTAATGAAATTACAGGAAGAGTCTCTCCATGTGCATATGTGTGTTTGTGTATGGCATATTTGTAGATACCTTTTAGCATATGGGATGTAACTTCAACTCAAAATTTTCATTTTTTTTGTAACAGAAAGACAATAGATATTCTATATAAGTGGGCATATAAGAAACTCATTATTTACAAATATGGTAATATTTAAAAAGCAATTGCTAATTTTGAACATGGCCAATTTTGAGTATCATTTCAAATTTCCTATACACTCAGATTGAGTTTCTAAAAATATATTGTATCTTTACAAAAATTAACATTTGATCCAATTGTCCTTTATCAAACTATGATATGATGACTAGTTGTATGGTTTTGCTACTTTAAATATCTACTTAGTCCTATTTTACTTGCTATTGTAAGTCCATGCTAATGTATCATAATAGGTATTTAATAATACAGTGTTATGAATCCATATGTTACACCTCTGTACATCTTAATGTTCTCCTGGACATAAAATGCAATTATAATGCTATTGGGGCACCGTTTACAGGCACCTTGCAGCCTTGTATTGTGATAAACATGTCACTTCTCTCCTATTCCTCACTGTGACTAACTGATAAAGTCCAGGTAGAGATTATGTTTTCAGCAAACACCACACCCCCTGCATGCAGGAAAGGAGCCATATGCCCTATGAAAATGCCATGATTCATGAGGTCCAGAGGTTCATCGATCTCATCCTTAACAACCTGCCACATACAGTGACCTGTGACATGAAATTCAGGAACTGCCTCATCCACAAAGTAAGCTTATCTTTTTTTTTTTTTTTTTTGCTGTATCTCTGTGCTCTTGATGCTCCCAGGTTCACAGTGTGGCTCCAGTCCTTTAAGTCATATGTTGCTACAGGTGACTTAAGCTGTTTCATGATTTGAAGAGCAGGGTCATGGTAGTGGTATGTCCACATTTTCTTAGCCTTTCAAATACTGTTTTGTAATCTTAAGTATTTCTGTGTGAATGTTAAAATGTTTTGTCAACTTCTGAAAACAATTTTCTGAGCTGTCTACCATTATGAGAGTAAACCTGGAGATAGCTGGAAAAAGCTTGTATCCTGAATCCCTTGATTCAACACTAAGTTCAGATTCTTAATTTTTGTGCTCTGCTTTGTTTTCTTTGTGATGTTTTCATTCCAGAAATGTAGCTTAGAAAAACTTTTTAGAAGGAACAAGTCAAAGTATTTCTATTTGCAGATGATATGATAGTATACATAAACAACCTCCAAAACTCTACCAGAGAACTCTTAACTGGTGATAAACACCTTCAGCAAAATGACCGGATACAAAATTATCAGTAGACTTCCTTTACACAAACAATAAATGGGCTAAGAAAGAATGTAGGGAAACAACACCCTTCACAATAGTCACAAATAATACACAATATCTTGGTGCAACTAAACCAAGCAAGAGAAAGATCTGTATAGCAAGAATTTCAAAACTCTGAAAAAAAAATTGATGATATCAGAAGATGGAAGGTTCTCCTGCGCTTATGGATTGGCATGATTAACATAGTAAAAATGGCCATTTTGTCAAAAGCAATTTACAGATTGAATGCAATTCTGACCAAAATACCATCACAATTCTTTACAGACCTTGAAAGAACAATCCTCAACTTCATATGGAAAAACAAAACCCCAGAATAGCTAAAACAATCCTGTACAATAAAAGAACTTCTGGAGGTATCACTATTCCTGACTTCAAGTTGTACTACAGAGCCATAGTGTTATACCCTGCTGGTGAGGTCGAAGTCTGGTATTATTGGAAAGCCCCTGAGCTTGGTGGTATATGATGGACTCCATTTTTCTCAGTGGGGTTCCCTCTTCCACCTGACCTGGGGAATCCTGAACCCCAATCCTTCTATCTGAGTATGGTCACATAGCCTCAGGGAAGTTGCAGGCCTGGCCCTTTCTCCCAATAAGAGACCTACCCAATGAGCACCTGAGATTCCTAGAATATGCTCCACATGCTAATTAGATGTCTTGGTGCCTTGGCTTTCAGTCAATGATCTTTTTTCCCATCCCTCTCACCTTAGCTGGAGTTCTTCCCCCAACACTGTTGCCCATGGGATAATTAGATACTGTACTCTCTTTCTTATAATAGGATCTTGCTACTACATGTAAATGAAATATTCCTGGCACTCTTACCCCAGGGAATCAAACACATTCACCTCCAAACCCCCCACCACTGCTCAAGGTTTATAATGTCTCTGCTCACAAAATAAACCCTCTCTATCCATTCCTTCCCCACAATCGATTATCTGAGACTTAGCTGTTTAACTCTGGCTTGGGGAGGAAGAACTTGTCACAGGATCTGACTGCCTAGTCAGGTCTCCTATCACTGGCAACCAGGGAACTTCTCTGCCAACCCTGAGCACTGCAGCTACTGCTGAATATCCAGGCTCATATCTATGAAAATCCATCAATGTATTCCACCAAACTGAAAGAAAAGAAACAACATGATCATCACATTAAGTGCTCAAAAAGCCTTCGACAATATTCAACACCCCTTTATGACAAAAGTCTTGAAGAGATCAGGAATAGAAGGCCCATATCTAAACACATAAGACAATCTACAGCAAACTAATAGCCAATATCAACTAAATGGAGAGAAACTTAAAAAATTCCATTAAAATCAGGGACAAGAAAAGGCTACTGACTCTGTCCATATCTATTCAATATAGTACCTGAGGTTCTAACTAGAGCAATAAGACAACTAACTAAAGGAGATCAAGGGGATATAAATTGGAAAGGAAGAAGTAAAAATATTGCTATTCAGAGATTATATGATATTATATATAATAAGCCTCAAAATCAGAGAAATCCTATAGCTAATAAACATCTGCAGGAGAGTGGTGGGATACAAAGCTATCTAAAAATATTAGTAGACCTTTTATGCAAATGATAAATGAGCTCAGAAAATTAGAGAAACAACAACCTTCTCAATAGCTACAAATAATATAAAATATATTATTCTGAAAGACTTGTATGACCAGAACTTCAAATCCCTGAAGAAATAAATTGAAGAAGATATCAGAAGATGGAAAGATCCCCCATGCTCATGGATAGGTAAGATTAACATAATAAAAATGGCCATCTTACCAAAATCAATCTACAGACTTAATACAATTCCCATTAAAATTCCAACACAATTCCTTACAGATCTTGAAAGAACAATTTTCAACTTCAAATAAAAAAATAGCTAAAATAATCTTGTACAACAAAAGAACCTCTGGAGGTATCACCATCCCTGATTTTATGATGTACTACAGAGAAATAATAAAAACCACATGGTATTGGCATAAAAACAGACATGTTGATCAATGGATGTGAACTGAAGATCCAGAAATAAACCCACACTCCCATGGACACTTGATTTTTTACAAAGAGGCTAAAGTCATACAATGGAGAAAGTAAAGTATCTTAAATAAATGGTGTTGATCTAACTGGATGTATGCATATAGAAGAATGCAAATAGATCCATATTTATCACAGGCAAAAAACTCAAGTCCAACTGTTTCAAAGACTTCCACATAAATCGGAATACACTAAATCTAATAGAAGAGAAAATGAGGAATAGCTTTGAACACATTGTTACAGGAGACCACTTCCTGAACAGAATGCCAATAGCTCAGGACAAAACAGCAGGCCACAGAATGGAAAATATCTTCCTCAATCCTATGTCTGCAAGAGGACTAATATCCAAAATATATGAAGAACTCATGAAATTAGACACCATCACACCAAATAACCCAATGTAAAAATTGTTGTACAGAGCTAACCAGAATTCACAACAGAGGAATCTCTAATGGCCCAGAGGCACTCAAAAATGTTCAAAGTCCTTAGTCTTCAGAGAAATGAAAATCAAAACAACTCTGAGATTCTATCTTACACCCATCAGAATGGCTAAGAAAAAAACCTCAATTGGGAACATTAAAACTAAAGGAGACTAAGGAGATACAAATTGGAAAGGAATAAGTCAAGATATCTGTATTTGCAGATGATATGATACTATACATAAATGATCCTACAAATTCTACCAGTAAACACCTACAGCTGAAAAACACCTTCAACAATATAGCTGGACAAAAATTACTCCCCGCACACAAAAAAACTGAGTAGCTCTCCTTTATACAAGTGGTGAATGGATTGAGAAAGAAATTAGGGAAACAACATCCTTCACAATAGACCATAATATATAGAATCATAAAAATATCTTGGGGTCACAGTAACCAAGCAGGTGAAAAGCCTGTTCACAGTTTTAAAATTTTCAGTAACCATTCTGGTGATTTTTAGTAGTCTCTGGGTTACTGGTTTTTGTTTTTGTTTTTTTAACAACAAAAAAGATAGGGTATTTTTGTGGAGGCTTGTATAGGCAGTTAGGCTTTAGACAGAGGCTTGACGACCTTCTACCCATGCCAAGGAGTAGCTCTGGCCAAAAGGTGTCCTTTTAACATGTCTGTACCCAAGCCAGGGTATTAATTGAAAATGAAGATTAAAAGATAGATTGACAGCTCTCAGAATGGGGGGGGGAGACTTAGGACCTTTGTGCTAACGTTAAGGGCTGGAGGGGGAGTGTGGTCACTTAACTTTCCCTTGCTTATACTGGAGATCCTGGTATATCCAAATTGAGCTCCAATGACTTCCCCATTTCTGTTTTTCCCCTCAGGATACACAGGCTCATCACACACATAGCTTGACTAGAGGGATGGAAGATTAGCCAGAGCAGGCAGGTACAATGCAAAATCTCTGTAGGTGGTGAGTGCATGAGGAAGAGTCTTCTCAAGAGACCGCTTCAGCAAGACGCATGTTTAAATTGGGGGGGGGGATTCAAAGGCAACTGAAACCTTTGGGGAGTGAGTGGAGGCTGTTAGAGTGAATGTACATCACTGGCCATGGTCAAGATGCTGGGAATGCCTCATTTGTATGAAGAGGAATCCAAGATTCTTGCGAGACATGACTTGATAAGGAGAGAAATTTAACCTATAACCTGACTGCCAGGCTGTGTGACCACCTCAAGAGCAATAGACATTGGGGTCATAAAGCTACAAGTTTCAGGACATGCAGGGCCATGGCAAGTAAGGAATGATCCTACTCCCACCATTCTCAATATGACATTTTAGGGATTTGGACATGCCTAAACGTTACTCTTGCTCCAGGCCACTCCCCTGGCTTCAAGGCTCCCTGGACCCACAGCTTCTCTTTCCATTTACAAGTCTTGAAAACTTTTACCCAATTCCTTCAACTGATTTTTTTCTTCTTCTTGGATTTCTTTAAGGTATTTACTAACTTCCTCCAATATTTTGTTTGTCTTTTCTTTCCTTTTATTCTTTTACTTTTATTAATTCAAGTTATATCTCAATCACAGCCCCCTCCCTCTACCCCTCCCAGTCCTCTACCTCTTCTCCCACCTATTCTACACCTCCAGTGTGGGGTGCCTCTACATATCAGCCCCCCTCAATTCATCAGTCACATGAGGGCTAAGAGCTTCCTCTTACACTGGGGGCCTACACTGGTAGTTCCTACTAGGGTGAAGTATCCCACTATCAAGTAACAAAGTTCATGTTCCTGTTCCTTTGGGTCTGTTGAATGTAGAATAGTTATTCTGCATTATATGGCTAAAATTCAGTTAAAATTATAAGTGAATACATTCCATGTGTATCTTTCTGGGTCTGGGTTAGCTCACTCAGGATGAACTTTTCAAGTTCCATCCATTTGGTTGTAAATTGCATGATTTCCTTGTTTCAGATAACTGAGTAGTATTCTGTTGTGAAAATGTACCACAAGTTCTTTTCTTTTTTAAAATAAAGCTGCTATGAACATTGTTGAGCTGATGTCCTTGTAGTTTGGTGAAAAATCTTTTGGATAAATGCCCAGGAGGGGTATGGCTAGGTCTAGAGGTAGAACTATTTCAAGTTTTCTAAGATATCACCAGACTGATTTCCATAGTGGTTGTACAAATTAGTACTCGTCTATGATTTTGTTAAAAATGTTTCCTGGTCCTTGGAGTTGTGAATTTCTCTTTCATCTATGCCTATAATTCTTAGGTCCCATGGTTTTATTGAGTCTTTGATTTCTTGTATGTTATGGGTGAAGAATTTTTAAAATTTCCGATTTTCTTTGGTTGTTGTACTGATTTCCTCAATTGAGTCTTCCACGCCTGATATTCTGTCTTCCATCTCTTGTATCCTATTTGTGATACTCATGTGTGTGGTTCCTATTCTCTTTCCTTGTTTTTCCACTTCCAAGATTGTCTTTGCTGGTGTCTTCTTTATTGCTTCCATTTCCAATTTCAGGTCTTGAATTATTGTTTACATTTCCTCCAATTTGATTATCTTTGCCTCCAATTCTTTAATAACTTTGTGCCTTTCCCTATCTTGTTTGACTCCATTTTCTTGGAGGTCTTTAATGGAATTGTCCAGTGCTTTCATCTGTTGAATTGTGATTTCTTTAAATTATTATTTTTTTAAATACTTTATTTTTTTTCTTCAAGTTACATCTCAGTCACAAACCCTTCCCTATTCCCCCTTCCTATCCCACCCTTCCACCCTCTTCCCCCCAGCAGCTTCCCCTTTCAGTCCAACAGATGGTTCCTTCTCTTATAACAGTAAATACTATACATAACAACAGATATAAATATGCCACATTTATGAGAGTTAAATGGCCCAGTATACCTTCCCAATGTCCAGTTTATACATATTTGGCCCCTGACTTTAACATTCTACTATCTAACCATCTCCATGAGTTTAAAGGTCTATATCTGACTCAACATTCATACTAACTTGCAACACACTTTTAAGAGTATCTTCTTAGATCTATAACACCCTCTTGATTCCTAAACAACTCAAAATTTAACTATGAGACTCTAGCTGTCTATTCTTCAACCACCTCAGAGACCTGAGAGGGATAAATATATCTGCTTATATAGGAAGTGCAGGGCCTGCAGCTTCCAAAACTAAGAAATGACATACCAGTGACTGCCTGGACAGTTCCCATTTTCTCTCCATA
>CAJQZJ010009141.1:6984594-7048078 GCA_907164525.1 Lophiomys imhausi
AATGACATACCAGTGACTGCCTGGACAGTTCCCATTTTCTCTCCATACATTCCTGCATCAGTCTTCAGCCTTTGGGTCCTGTTTCTCTGACAGACATTTGTTGTAGAGAAGGGATAATGAAGGACTTACCTACCCTGTCTTGGCAGAGCTAGGCTATCGACTTCCCTGCTACCAAGTTTTGTCCTTTTTGGACAGCAGTCTGTCTGCAGTTGGAACAAGGGGTTTTTTCATGCCAAGAGATAGGCTTGCCACTAATTCAACCATCTTGGGAGATTTCTAATGACTGTTTCTGTTTCCTTAGGGGTTATAGGGCTGTTTAATCTGTTTATCTGATCTTGATTTAACTTCTGTAGGTGGAATCTATCAAGAAAATTGTCCATTTCACTTAAGTTTTCAAGTTTGGTGGAGTATAGATTTTTAAAGTAGGATCCAAATATTCTCTGGATTTCCTCAATGTCTGTTGTTATTTCACCCTTTTCATTTCTGATTGTGTTGATTTGTGTTTTCTCCCTCTGTCTTTTAGTTAATTTGGCTAAGGTTCTGTCTATTTTGTTGATTTTCTCGAAGAACCAATTCTTGGTTTCATTGATTCTTTATATAGTTCTTTTTGTTTCTAAGTTTTTGAATTCAGCCCTAAGTTTGATGATCTCCTGCCTTCTGCTCCTCTTAGGAGTGCTTGCTTCTTTTTTTTTTTTCCAATTCACCCAGTTTAGCTGTTAATTCGCTAATATGAGCTGTCACAATTTTCTTTTTGAAGGCACTTAGTGCTATGAACTTTCCTCGTAGCACAGCTTTCATTGTGTCCCATAGGTTTGGTATGTTGTGTCGTCATTTTCGTTGGATTTTAAGAAGTCTTTGATTTCCTTCTTTATTTCTTCCCTGACCCAGTGGTCCTCTAGTAAAGAGTTGTTCAATTTCCATGTGAGTGTAGACTTTCTGTTGATTCTTTTGCTATTGAAGTCCAGCTTTATTCCATGGTGGTCTGATAAGATACAAGGGGTTATTTCAATTTTCTTGTATCTGTTGAGGCTATTTTTGTGTCCAAACATATGGTCAATTTTGGAGAAGGTTCCGTGAGGTGCTGAGAAGAAGGTGTATTCTTTTGTGTTTGGGTGAAACGTTCTGTAGATATCTGTTAGGTCCATTTGGTTCACGATCTCTGTTAGACTCATTATTTCTCTGTTTGGCTTCTGTCTTGATGATATGTCCATACTTGTGAATGGGGTGTTGAAGTCTCCCACTATTAAAGTGTTTGGATCGATGTGTGATTTAAGTTTTAGAAGTGTTTCTTTTATAAATGTAGGTGCCTTTGTATTTGGGGCATAGATGTTCCATATTGAGATGACCTCTTGGTGGATATTTCCTATAATGAGTATGTAATGCCCTTTTCTGTCTTTTTTTATTAACTTCAATTGGAAATCTATTTTGTTTGATATTAGGGTGGCTACTCCAGTGTGTCCTGGGTCCATTTTCTTGTAAAGCTTTGTAAGCCCTTTACTCTGAGATAGTGTTTATCTTCAATAGTGAGGTGTGTTTCTTGTATACAGCAAAAATATGGGTGTTGTTTACAGATCCAGTCTGTAAGTCTGTGTCCTTTTATTGGCGAGTTGAGTCCATTGATGTTGATGGATATTAGTGACCAGGGGTTGTTATTTCCCATTATTTTGGTATAGCTGGCTGTCTTGTGTTTCTTTTTTGTTTAGTTGCTGTGGAGGTTTCTATTTCCTCTGTTTTCTTGGGTGTAGTTATCTTCTCTGCGTTGGAATTTTCCTTCTAGGATCTTCTGTAGGGCTGGGTTTGTGAGGAGATATTGTTTGAATTTGATTATGTCATGGAATATCTTGTTTTCTCCTTCTGTATTGATAGAGAGTTTTGCTGGGGATAGCAGTCTGGCTGGGCACCTATGTTCTCTCAGGGCTTGTAGGACATCCATCCAGGCCCTTCTAGCTTTTTAAGTTTCTGAGGAGAAGTCAGGTGTGATTCTGATGGGTCTGCCATTGTATGTGACTTGGCCTTTTTCTCTTACAGCTTTTAATATCCTGTCTTTGTTCTCTACATTTGGAGTTTCTATGATTATGTGGCCAGAGGAGTTTCTTTTCTGATCTAATCTGTTTGGTGTTCTGTAAGCCTCTTGGATTTTTACTGGCATCACTTTCTTTAGGTTTGGGAAGTTTTCTTCTATGATTTTGTTGAAGATATTTCCTGGACCATGGAGTCGGGAGTCTTCTCTTTCCTCTATGCCTATAATTCTTAGGTTCCGTCTTTTCATTGAGTCCTTGATTTCTTGGATGTTGTGGGTGAGAGATTTTTTAGCCTTCTCATTTTCTTTGCATGTTGTACTGATTTCTTCCATCGAATCTTCCATGCCTTAGATCCCGTCTTCCATCTCTTGCATTCTATTTTTCATACTCACATCCATAGTTCCTGTTCTCTTCTCTTGATTCTCCATTTCCTCTTTTAACTCTGACTGTGTTTTCTTTATTGTTTCCATTTCTATTTTCATGTCCTGAACGGTAGTGTTCGTTTTGTACATTTCCTTCTCCAGTTTGCTTGTTTTTTGTCTGGAGATCTTTCATTGCTTTATCCTTTTCCTGTTCAAGCTGGGTCACCTTGGCTTGGAGCTCTTTAATGATGTTATTCGTTGTTTTGACTTGTAAGATTGTGGCTTCTTTGAATTCCTTCATAGTTTTAAGTTCTTCTTGAAGGGATTTTATCACTTTCCATACTGTAGAATTGTCATCATTTTCATGTGTTTCAGTTGTGGTGAGGTGGTTCGGGCTGGACGGAATAACGTTGCTTTCTTTTGTTGGAGACATTTTGCTCTGTTTTTTTATTTTATTTATTTATTTATTTATTTATTTTTTTGGTCTGGGGCCTCTGGCCATGTGGAATTTTTTTTGCTGTCTTCTGGACTTGTGTCCAAAGGGGGCGCTTTGGTGTAGGAGTAGTGTTGCCTTACTCCACCCCTATAAGGTGAGTCATTCAGCCCCACCTCCCAGGTGGAGACCTAACTAATCCAGGTGGCGGAGCTGTGTACAAGTAAGCTCTGGTTTTCTGCCAAAAGGGCCCAGGCCTGTACTAGTACAAAAGTCCGATATACAACAGTTTCAAATGTCTCGCAGTTTGCCCGGGGTTGGTTCCTGTAGCGGGTAAATCTGCAGTTCAGCTCCAGTAGCCTTGCTGCTCCCGCAGCTTGGTAAGTGGCCAGTGATGTCACAGACTTCAATCTGCGGTCTGAAGGCACTTTGCAGCAGAGCTCCGCTCACTTCCAAGGGTCGCAACCTTTCACCAGATAATTGGATCGTCTGTGTGAGACCTGGGAGTGCCCAGCAGGGTGGGGATTATCTCTGTGTGGGTTCTGAATCTGCCGGCTGGGTATTAGGTTGGAACTTACTGGTGGTCTCTCCTGTTGGGGGATTGGTTATCCTGATTCCCGGGTCCAGAGGCTTCCTCGCGTGTCCGAGAGTGTGAAGGGGCGTCCTGCCCAGGGATCTTCCATGGTCCCTGTGTAGCTGGGTGAGATTTAGAAGGTGTTGTGCCGTTTGTACAGAGTCCTGGAACACTTGCCACCTTGTGACTGTTGACCCCCAAATCAAAATATGTCCGCGCCGGCTGCCGCCATCTTGGATCCCCCCAGACCAACTTTAAATAACACTGATGCTACGTATTTTCAGATTGGTTATCCAAACATTTATCTGTAATACCTAAATCATAGAATGTTTCTCTTACTAATCCTTCCAATTAAATGTTTTATTACATTTGGTTATTTCTTTTTTAAATATTTATTTATTACTTCAGGTTACATCTCCATCACAGTACCCTCTTTCAACCCCTCCCAGTCCCGCCCTCCTACCCTCTACTCCCATCCCTTCCATCCCACTCCTCCAGAGTGGAGTGTCCCTACATATCAGTGCCCCACCCCAGTTCAGCAGTCATATGAGGGCCAAGAGCCTCCTCATATTCTGGGAGCCTACAAGGGAGCAGCACTAGGGCAAAGTGTCTCATTGACAGGTAACAAAGTCTATGTTCCTGTTCCCTTTGGTACATTGGTTGTAGTATAGTTATCCTGTACTACATGGCTAAAATCCAACTATAAGTGAATAGATGCCATGTGCATCCTTCTGAGTCTGGGTTAGCCCACTCACGATGAGCTTCTCTAGTTCCATCTATTTGGCTGAAAATTGCATGATTTCATTGTTTCTGACAGCTGAGTAGTATTCCATTGTGCAGATGTACCACAGTTTTTTTAATAGAGATATATCATCAGTATTTTCCTCAAGTAATCTGTTTACTGCCTGTTTAGTATCAATGATGTAACACACACATTTATATAGGTATAAGCTATAATTGTCAAATTGTATTTGCTAATTATAACTATATATATAGTATTTTATATATTTATATAGAGAAAGAAAATGTGGTACACTTATATGGTTAAGCATTACTCAGCTATTACAAGCAATGACATCATGACATTTGCAGGCAAATGGATGGAACTAGAGAAGATCATCCTTATTGAGTTAACCAAGAGCCAGAAAGACAAACATGGTATGTTCTCACTTATAAGTGGATATTAGCTGTAAGTAAAGGATATAAAGGAAAAGATAACAATACTAAAATCTACAGACGTCCAAAAGTTAAGTAACAAGGAAGGTGTAAGGGAGACTCTTGAATCTTACTGAGAAGGGGAAGTAGATTAGACATAAGGGGTGGAAGGAGGGAGTGGGGATGAGAACACAGAGATCAGGTGGGGGGAGGATAAAGGGAGAGAGTACTGGGAGAGACAACTGGAATGGTGAAGAAGTCTTAGGGAATAGCTAGAAACCTAGGATGATGGAAACTCTCAGGAATCTATGAAGGTGACCCTAGCTAAGATTCTTACTGGCAAATTCCAGTAACCAGGCTAGACTTCCAAAGAAATCATTGAGACCAAGCCAAAAAACTATAGATCCACAATTTGTACTGTGTGCAAGATGTGCAAAGGTAAAGATTGTGCAAAAGCAGAGATAGAGGGAAGTCCAACCAATGATTTGTCAAACTTGAGATCCACACCATGAGAGAGAGCCAGCCCCTGACACTATTAATGATACTGTGCTATGTTTGCAGACAGAAGCCTAGTATAACTGTCTTCTGAGAGGTTCCATCCCACAACTGATGGAAACAGAAGCAGAGACTTACAGTCAAACAATAGGAGGATCTTGAGGAGTCTTGTGAAAGAGTGGGTGGAAAAAAAGAGGGAGCCAGAGGGGAGGGAATCAGAGGGGTCAAGGATACACCACAAAAAGACCTACAGAGTCAACTAAACTTGGCCCTTGGGTGCTCTCAGGGAGTGAAAGACCAACCAAAGGGCATGCATGGCCTGGATCTAGGCCTCCTACACATATGTAGTAGATGTGCAGCTTGTTCTACCTGTGGGTCCCCTAATAACTGTAGTGGGGGTTGTCTCTGACTCTGCTGCCTGCCTTTGGATCCCTTTCCTCTAGCTGGGATGCCTTTTCTGGTCTCAGTAGGAGAGGATGCACTTAGTCTTGCTGCGACTTGATGTGACATGGTAGGTTGGCATACATGGAGGACCTTCGAGGAGAAGGGGAGGGATGTTTGAGAACGAGGATATGATGGTGGGACTGGGAGGATAGGAGAGAGGATAATTCAATCAAGCTCCAAAATATGTAAATTAATGAAAAAATAAAAAAAAAATCCCCAAATTAAAAATCCACTAAAAAAGACAAGAAAAAAAGATGGAAGGAGCCCATCACATTCTTGCATCTATATAGAAACCCCTTTCATGCTATCCAGAGTGCATCAAATTGACTGTACAGAGAATAAAGGTCTGTCATTTTCGAGCCATTATATATCTTGAGTTCAACTCACTATCAGATTGCTTATCCTACTTAAAGCGGGATAGGATTTGGGAGAAGGATGCAATGACATCAACAAGGCCAATATTGGTTTTAGCTGGCTATTGTTTTCAATGCTCCTTTAACAAACTTTATTTAAATTTTGATGATGATAATAATCACAATCTGGAAATTATAACATGAGCATTTAAAAATATTTAAACATTTTTTGATATGAAAATATAATTACATCATTTTCTCTTTTCCTTTCCCTCTCTCAACTCTCCTGTATATGACCATGGCCACACACTTGCTCTCTTTCAACGCTAAAACTTGCATTCCATAGGAGAATAGATATGGCATTTGTTTTCTGTGCCTGCCTTCTCCTTCCTCCAGCATAACATATTACACTTCCACTCACAGGACAAGTGAGATTAAATTTGAATTATAGCACAATACTCTTCATAAGCATGCACCATATTTCCTTTATCTGTCAATAGAAAAAATGCACACTTACACCTCTTCTTTTCCTGGTCTATAGTGAAAGTATCACAATACATACAGGTTGCAGAGTCTCTTCCATACACTTATGTTGTTGTCTGTGGGTACAACAGCATTGGTATTGCTGAACATATAGTAGTTCTGGTTTTAATTTGCGAGGAATTTCTAGTCTTCTTTCCATTTTGACTGTGCTAATTAACATTACTGTAATAATGAATCCTTATTCCTCATATCCTTACTGGCAGTTATTTGCTGTCATCATTTTAGTAATAGACAACAGTACTATGAGGTGGTGATAGCTCACTGTGGTTTTGATTATCTTTTCCTGATTACCCTTTACTTTCATCACCTACTATCTCAGAACTACATGATACTCATCATCTTATATCCAGATTTGCTGCTGATAGTCTTTAATTGTGTGCCTTTGCTATGTTACCAGTAGAGGATGACCCAAGCCCAAGGTTGTCTAAATCCGCAAGTAGTGTGTGGTTTAGCATGATCTGGGAGAGTATGTGCAGAGGCTGGTCTGTCCCATGGGACAGTCTCATACACCTTTCCTACATCCACCAGCTTGTGTTCAGGCACTGTAGAGTTCTTTGTGACTCTTGACATAAAAACCACAAAGGGATCAGTGCTAGGCTTTTATAATACAAGCTGTTGCCACTTGCTATTTCTTTCTCCACAAAGGATAGTTGTGATGAAATTTGCTTCTTGACTCTAGAGGTTGAAGGGTGTGGAAAGTCCTGTGAGGAAACTGTTCTCCACCAAGACTCAGTTCAGGCATATTGTGGTTTTGTAATCACAAGGATGTCCAAAGTTGCCAATGACGCAAGGTGTGTCTCTCCTACAACTGTATAGGTTCCCACCTGACTTTGTGACAGTTCAACAGGCTCCATCTATAGGCTATTATATAAATGCATGGCATATCAGTTCCTGCCTGTTGTGTCTCACTGAATTGTAGCAAACACTGAGACCAAGTCAAGATTCTGTGCTAGTTCCACCCAACAGGTGAAGCCTAACCCTCTCCCTTCAGGTCACAGGGGATGGGGGAGAGAGGTGACAGTTCATGGCTGGCAGGTTAATGTTGTTCCAGAGGTCAATATAGCAGACGCACAAAGGGAATTGGGCAATGGAGTGTTATCAAGACTGGATCAGTACTGGTTTAGAGTGCAAGGCATTGATTTCCTTCTTTACAATGTATTTTTGGTTCCTGGCCAACTATAGGGAAGTAGACGGGATAGATACAAGCCTTGATTCTTACATTCTTGAAGGAACCCTTATATTTGGTTCAAGAATAAACTATTTATTTTTATTGCATTGATCTATTTCTTAAATTGATAGTGTATGCTATAGCATGGAAGAGGGTCTATTTGAGAAAAAAAGATGAATAGTACTAATAATGAGGAGGAACCACATGGTAAAGAAAGGGTGATTGATTATGATGTCACAGTCATGATATGCTTGAGTAAAATGGCATTATAAAATCTATTCAACTGTGTAATGAATATGCACTGGTAATTTTTTCATAAAAATATCAAAATATTTAAAAATGTCATGATGAAATAAGAGACAAGTTAATAAATGAAATGAAGTAAAAAATCAAGAAAAAGTTTTCACAAGAGTCAGTTCATCATTGATAGAGTTACAGTGATTGGTGATGCTCCAGGTACCATCAACAGCTCTTTCCTTAAAAAGCAAAGCAAAATGTAGACTAGTTGAGCTCAGAGGCCCATCTCTCTTTAAGGGTTGTATGACTGTTATATGCTAGAAATGAAAAGTTGTTCCAAAGCATCACACCGACTTATAAATCAGTACAATTGCAACTGAACCAGTATCTCTCCAGGTATAAAAAGAAATCCACTGAGACTGTTTTCATGCACATCTGCTTTTGACATTTTAGACCAAAATCATCTGCAAGCAACAAATTACTGCTTACTTTGCTGAAAATAATGAGGATAATCATGGCATTGGGTCGCCGAAATTCCAAAGATTACAAAATGAACAAACGTTTCTGACTTCTATGGTCAAACAATGGTATAATTATTAACTAGATTCATGTCTACTGTTAGTGTTAGTTATTATGATCAATATAGTGCCAAAGTACACAGTTAAGAAATTATAGTAGATGCAATTGGACTGAATGCTTTTGTGCAGGGAAGGGCAATATGCAAGAGATGTCCAAATGTTTAATATAGCAAAGAGATATTTCAAGTATGCATGGCCATAAATATATTTCTAGCCATTGGGGCAATGTAGCAGAAGACTTGTCCATTTGAGGATAACCTTAGTTATATAGTAAAACTTTGTAGAAAAATAAATATTATTTCATAGAATATACAAATACTTATAAGTCATAAATTTCTACTTGGTCACTAACATGAGAATATAAATGTGGAGGAGTTTTTGCATCTCAAAATTAATCTATTACTTCTCAATTATGACTGCCCATTAGAAATATGTTTGTTTACTTTTAGTAACAATATTTAGACACCAATAATATCATTAAAACAGCAATTCAAATGGGAACCATGTAAAGAAGGACAAGGGTAAAGACTATCTTATTTTTATATCTGTCAAAGGGACAAAGTCTACTTGAGAGAGAGCTTTGGAGAGAGAGAGAGAGAGATTGCAGTTAAACTGATTGATTAATGAACTATACTCAAAGAGGAACATGTTGATTCAGCAGATAGTGTTATAAAAGCTCCATGTAGCCTGATCACAGCTGTGTCAGAAAGAAGGGTCTCTATGGATCCAGTCGTCCTCCTGGTGCTCAGTCTGTCCTGTCTGCTTCTCCTCTCACTCTGGAGACAGAGATCTGAGAGATGGAAGCTCCCTCCTGGCCCCACTCCTCTCCCAATTATTGGCAATTTTCTCCAGATAGATATGAAGGACATCAGCCAATCTTTAACCAAGGTAAGTATTTTTTGTACTCTTTCAATACCTTGATAAAAAAGATAAATTGAAAGTTGTTTTAAATGAAAATCTTTCACAGTGGCAATATTGTTATAAATAATTATAAAATCAAAACTGCCTGGTGTACCTTCTGCCTTTTACAGCTGGGACTTGTCATGAATTCAATGCATTTTAGAAAAAGAAAAATGTTCCAGAAAATTGCAAAATTTGTGAATATTCTTATTTAAAAAACAGCTTTCCTCATTATTTTTGGTTGCATGTCAATAGTGATAACATTTTATTCAATAAGTCCGGTAGAATTTAGACATACATTTTTACAGAGGTTAGCTCTTTGATGCTGAACTCTAGAGAACTAACTGATTTCTAATTTAACCAAGTACCATGGGCCTGGAATAACATAAGAAATGAAAGAGAGAAGCAAAGATTTTAACAAATTTGGTGACATCCATATCTACCTTTAAGCTATGCAAAACCTAAATGTGGCTTAGAATGCTGCCATGTAAGGAACTGTTGTTCAAGGAAATACTGCATACTATGATTCAGTTTCAGTGGTACTCACACTGTGTTTGTAGTAGCAGTAGACCAAGTCTGGACTGCTCATCAGAATTATTTGTGGTGACTTAGAATTTGTATGTCCCTCAACCAAAGAATGGATTAAAAAACTGTGGTGCATCTACACAATGGAATACTACTCAGCTATCAGAAACAATGAAATTATGCAATTTGCAGCCAAATGGATGGAACTAGAGAAGCATTTCACACCTTAAATGGGTTTAGCTTTGTTGTTTTATTTTTGCATTAATTCATGTACTCCACTGATATACTTGTCTATTTCATGTGAGTACCAGACTGTTTATATCACTATAGTTCTATAGTATAACTTGAGTTCAGGTACTGTTATACCACCTACAGTGTTTTTACTCCTTAGGAGTACTTTTTTACTCATAAGGAGTACTTTATGGTCCCATATGAAGTTCTCTGTTTCTTTTCTAAACCTGTCAATATGGCATCAGAAGTGCGATGCGCAGTATTAAATCTATAAATTAAACTTAGTAGTATGGGTGTTTGTTCCTTGGTTTCTGTTTCCTCTTTGGTCTTCTGGTTTGGTGGCCTGAGAATGAGTAGAGGATCTCCACCTGAGTTGTGGATGGAACTTCTGTAGTCTGCAATGGCATTTGGTTTAGCTGGGTCTTTCTGCCCAAATTAGGGTGTAGGACAAGGAAAGGAAGATGAGAAGGGTCATTGTAGGGTGTGTGTGTAGGCACAGAGAAAGTGGGGACAGAGTGTTGCCAGTGTGTGTGTGTGTGTGTGTGTGTGTGTGTGTGTGTGTGTGTGTGTGTCCTATGTGAAGTTTCAGTGACTGGTTACCTGCTGAATGTTTTGATGTAAAAAATTATTGTAATCTTTGTGTAACAACTATCTGAGACCTGAGCCATCACATGATTTACTGTAGGTGATTAATAACTGATAATCACTGTAATGTAATATAAATGTCTTCAGAACTATTTGAAGCTGAATTTGCATGAATGAAACATCTTAAAATACAATGATAATATCAGTGTGAATGAGGTTTACACTATGGAGATTAAGTTGATTTTTTTGGCTAGTATTTGCATTTTCTTTCCTATTTCCAGTTATCAAAAACCTATGGCCCTGTCTTCACTCTGTACTTGGGCTCACAGCCTGCTGTGGTGTTGCATGGGTTTGAAGCAGTGAAAGAGGCTCTGATTGATCATGGGGAGGAGTTTTCTGGAAGAGGAAGTTTCCCAGTGGTTGAAAGAATTATTAAAGGCCTTGGTAAGTATGTGTAAATGTTCATGTGTGTGCTGCACATGTTTGCAATATGAGAGAAGATTGAAAGGAGGAGTTGAATAATGCCATGTGCATCCTTCTGAGTCTGAGTTAGCTCACTCAGGATGAGCTTCTCTAGTTCCATCCATTTGCAGCAAATTGCATGATTTCTTTGTGTTTGATAGCTGAGTAGTATTCCATTGTGTAAATATACCAAAGTTTTTTTTTTTTATTATTAATTCTTCAGTTGAGGGACTTCTGGGTTATTTCTAGTTTCTGTGTCACTTAGCCATTTAGCACAGGATAACTATCCTACGATCAACAGACCGAAAGGAACAGGAACATAGACTTTGTTACCTGCAAGTGGGACACTTTACCCTAGTGGAGCTGCCATGTAGGCCCCAATGCAAGATGCAGTTCTTAGCCCTCATGCGACTGATGAACTAAGGGGGCTGAGATGTAGGGGCATCTCACACTGGAGGAGTAGGATAGGTAGGAGAGAGGTAGAGAGTGGGAGTGTGGGACTGAGAAGGGTGGAGGGAGAGGCCTGTGATTTAAATATAACTTGAAGTAATAAAATGTAATAAAAATAAAATAAAAAGAGGAGACAGAAACATAAAAAAATAAAGGAGGGGCTGAACTTCCTCTTAGGGATGGTGGGACCTCTCTATGGTTGCCACTCATCAGCTCTCTCATCTGTACCTAGCATCTAATTCTAGTCTTCTTGTTTCTTTAGGGATTGCTTTTAGCAATGGAAGCAGATGGAAAGAGACAAGGCGCTTCTCACTCATGACCCTGCGGAATTTGGGCATGGGGAAAAAGAACACTGAGCACCGAGTGCAAGAGGAAGCTCAGTGCCTTGTGGAGGAACTGAAGAAAACCAATGGTAAGTACAAATTTATAAATTTGGATCTTATTCTAGTTATGCTTGTATAAGTCATGTTGATAATATCCTATCTATTTTTTTCCTTTTAATCAGATTTAAAACCTTGGTTTTATGTTAAATTTCTGCTAAGTTTCAGAACTATGCATTTCCATTAGCACAAATATAGTGTCCCTATTGTGGATCATTTCACCAACTATTGATAATGGTGATAGAGGATATTTGTTTTCATTTTCTTGAACTATGTACATTTTCCAAATTTTACTGAACAGTACAGAGATTCTTCTAGGCCTAGGTTTACAGTTTTTGGTATCAATGATTTATTATTCTGGTTTTTATTTCACAGCAAAGAATAATCAAATTTTGTGTCTACTATACCATGATATCAAAGTTGTATTGTTATTTATTTTAAATATAATTACTACTTTGAGAATCTTGCACAATGTGTTTCGATATTAAACATCTCACTATCCTATCTACCCAACTTTATGTTCTCTCTTATTTAATATCCACCAAACCCAATTTGTGCTTGACACAAATATATGATTTTTAACAAAATTTATTTAGTGCTTTAAGAATTTTGTACATGTTTTAAAAATATTTTAATTGAAATAGAATTACATAATTCATCCCTTTCCTCCCTCTATCCCTTCCCATGCCTGTCTGGACCACTGTCAAGTTGATACCATCTTTTTATTTGATTATATTGTATACACATATGCACATGCATATACATACGCAACCTCTTGAGTATGTCTTTCTTGTTGGATATGGTATATGATTGCTGGACTGACCACTCTGCACTTGGAAAACAAATAAGTGGGCTCATTGTTTGGAGAGGATAACTCTCCTTACCCCAGCAGTCACTAGACCTGTGTAGTTCCCTGTCTTGGGGTAGGTCTCTGAGAATTTTTTCTTTCTACTAATGTTTTGCACATCTACTGACTTTGTCATTTTTTCAGTCTTTTTTTGCAGACATTTCTGGGAGAGACTTTTCCACAATAGACTCCTTTATATTCTGGTTCCTATGATCTTTCTGCCTCCTCTTCTGTATGTTCCCTGAGCCATAGATGCAAGAGTTGTGAGTTAGATGTGTCTGTTGAGGTTAATGTCTCCACAGTCTGTTGGTATGCACACTGTATCCAATTGTGACTTTATATGATGGACCTCATTTGCTGTAAGAAGAAATCTATAAGAAGGGGTGGTACACACACTAACTTTTAGAGAAAATTGACCCTTTCTTTTCCAGAATATAATAATTGCCAATTACACCTCCACTATGTGTGAAACATTATGTACAACTTCCATGTACATGCTAGGATGTTTTCTGGATTTGGCTTAGATAGGTTTTGTGCATACTGTCTCATTTTCTGTGATTTCTTCTGTACCACTGCCCTGCTGTACCAGGATGATGCTACTTTCTTGTAGTCATCCACAACTTTTTCTGCTCCATCTTCTTCAATGATTCCCGAGTCTTTCTAGGAAGGTGCATAGTACGCTGTATCAGTATGGACTGTCTGTATCTGCTCCAGTTCCCAAATAATGTCACAGGGGACTTATTGTATTTACTATTAGCTCATGGCACCATAGCTAGGCAGATCTGTGTTATTTGAACCTGGACATACTGGGTCCCCTATGTCCCAGCCACATGGCCCTTTCCGGTCCTTCTTGGTCAAATCCTGGAGCTTGATTCCTCATTCAAGTCTGGCTGGGAACTTTGTACCCCCAGTTCCCACCTGAGACTCTCACTTTCAGCCCATATGTCCAACCTTAATCCTCCAGCCCATCTATTGGTTGTTCATATCTTTATTTGTCCAATCAGAAGGAGATTGTGAACAATGTTTATAAAACATTGAGATAGGAGATACTTCCCACAGATGACAATGCCAAAGTCTGACCTGTACTAAACTCACTGGGTACAGAAATCAGCATTTGAATCTTCAAGAATAATTTTACACAGTGTACAAAACATCACTCCAAGTTATATTTAGTTATACATAAGTTATATGTAGGCCTGTACATTTTCTTGTCTCTCATTGTCTTTACCTTGGTCTTTTGTAGCCTTTGTGTTGGTCATCATCTGTAACAGAAGCTTCTGTAAGCAGAACATATTGTACACAGAAGCTTCTCTGATGGTGGTTGGGAAATGTCTTGTAAATGTGATTTTCCTCTGGAGTATGGTTGACTTACTACGGGATAAACTCTTAAAGAAAAGTGACTCACCTGTCTTAAGAGCTAAGAAGTGCCAGTACCTTTTGAGTATTTGTGGGAATTTGTACCAACCTCTTCTCTCCATACTAGGATTAGGTCTGGCTTAAACTTGCACGGCTCTGCTCTTGTGCATGTTGCCATAAGTGCTGTAAGTAGACATGTGCAGCTGCCTTGCTGTGTCCAGGATACACTGTTTCCTTGTAGTCATCTACCACTTCTGGCTCTTAGACATTTTATTATCCTCTTTCATAATGACCCCTAACTGTTAGGAAGAAGTAATGAGATATAAAATACCCATTTAGGGCTAAGCACACCATAGTCTCCTTTTGCTCTGTGCCTTGTGTAGCTGTATATCTCTGTTAATCATCACCTACTGGAAACAGGAGTTTCTCTGATGTGAGTTGAGAGATGTACTAAGAAGCAGATATCATGAAAAGTTATTTGGAGTTGATTAATATTAGGACCATTTAGCAGAGTGATAATAATAGATTCTCCCCCAGGGCCTACGATATGTCTAGCCTCAGGGTATGGCCTGATGACGGTGCCAAAAATGTGATTTATCTCATGGGCCATACTGTAAATAAAAAAAGAAAGTAGTTTGCAACTTCCATGGTGCACATGCTACTTTGGTACCAGTTGATATGCCTTGCCAGACAAGTTGCTATAGTAACTCACAGGGTTTATCTGGGCGGTTTTGATCATTACTTTTTCACTTCTGGGAGCCCACATAGTGCCTTCAAAAACTTTTAGAGCCAGCCTAACTAAAAATTAGAGAAATATATAATTAATTGCCCAATGTTGCACTTTTAAACATTCAAAAAAAAAAAACTGAACAATTAATATCATAAAATGTAGACAGAAAGAAAGCTGGGTGTGTTGGTGCATGCTTGCTTTGAATCCCTGTACTCAGGAGTCGGAGACAGGTAGATACCTCTGTGTTTGAAAAAATACTCATCTACATAGTAAATTCCAGGACAACCAGGGCTGTGTAGAGATAGCTTGTCTCAATAAAAAACAACAGAAAGGTAAACAGCAAGAAATGACTAAAATCAAGACTGAAATGAATTAACAAAATAAAAACAAACAAAAATTCAGAGGATCAATGAAAAGAAGAGTTAATTCTTTATAAAGAGATGAAGAAAATTAAAGAGATGAAGAAAATTTGAAAAATGTTACAAAAAACAAAAACAAAATTAACCGAGAGAGATGAACCCAATTACTAAAACTTAAGGTGACATGCAGAGATTACAGCAGACACTGAGGAAATTCAGATAATCATAAGGACATACAAGAAAGCGATACTCCACTGAATTTGAAAATCTAAAAGATGTATGTACACACACACGCACACACACACACACACACACACACGCACACACGCACGCACGCACGCGTGCGTGCGTGCGTGTGTGCGTGTGTGTGTACACAGCCTGGCAAAACAAAATCAAGATGGAATGAGTAATTCAAATCTACCCTTAGCATCTAATGAAATAGAAGCAGTAATTAAAAATCTCTCAACTATAATAGGCCACCACCAGGTGGATTCAATGCAGAATTCTACAAGACTTTCAAAATACTCCTCACATTATTAGGTAAAATAGAATTTTGATGGAACATTTTAAAAATCTTTCTATAAATTTGGTATTACCTGATACCAAAACTAGTCAAGGCATAAAAAAAGAAAGAAAAGAAGGAAGGAAGGAAGGAAGGAAGGAAGGAAGGAAGGAAGGAAGGAAGGAAAGAAAGAAAGAGAGAGAAAGAAAGAAAGAAAAAAGCTATAGGTTAACTTCTCTAATGAATATGAAGGAAATTTTTTGATACAAATATTTGGACCACATTCATAAATGCACCAAAAAGTTTATCCTCCATGATGTAGTTAGATTTATCCCAGAGCTTCAAGGATTGTTGAATGCATGTAAGTCAATAAATGTAATCAACTTAGTTATTTTTTCCACAACACTTATCATTTGACTTATGTTCTAGCAAAACACATATGAGCGCAAAATCTGAAAACTGTTAGAAAGAGAAAATAGTGAAAGTATTTAATAAAATTATTTCTTTAATTAAATGTGAACTACTTCATCAACTTTTCTGGCTTTTTCTTTAGTTCTGCTTGTCATTTTACACAAGTTAACTCTCTCACTGTGGGTGTTCATGTGTGTATATGTGTGTAGAAAAAATGACTTTTCTTTTGCTGCCACAATGAATACTGCTTACTCAAGCAATTCCTGTCCTAGAAAAATCTGATTAGCTATTTGATTTCTAAGGATTTTAAAATTTTTTAACTTCCAAATAAAGTGAAAAGAAAGACTGAAAATATAAAGTAATCTTTGAGTGGTATGTATGCACACCTAAACAGTCCCAAACATTTATCCTTCACTGTTATTTGGTAAAATAAAATATTTCCTAATAGTATAGAACATAATTATCTTTTGAAATCCTGGCACAGCCACAGTAATTTCAAGGAGTTTCTTTTTATTCAAATGTTTATCAGTTTATTCAGAATGTTGCTAATTCAAATGATCCTTCTGTGGGGTCTACAGATTTAGATTCAGGATCACCAGGATTGTAAAGTATATTGAAGTATATTGATCATTCATCAAAGCAAATTCACTATAGAAAGAACATACGAAAAAACTGCCCTGAGAGCTGGAGAAAAGGCTTATCACCTGAGAGAATATGTTCCTCCAGAGGAGCAGCGATGGCTTCCCAGCAGCCATGTCAGGCAGCTCCATGAGATCTGATGTACTCTCCTGGCCTTCCCAAGTATTCCTACACACATCCCCTCTCTGCACCCCCACACTGTTCCTGTATGCACACAAATACAAATAAATCTAAAAAAAATTCTTTGTGACATTTTTTAACCTGTAAGATCATACACATCAATGAGACATATTTTTGCATTATATCACCATAGTAATTTGATAATGACAATTTTGGAAAATATTTACAAATCTATACATCTTAGTTTTGCCCAAATCTTCTATGTAGAGTTTGATTGAACAAAATTGTCATTTACTTCTTTCAAAAAAGAAACATCAGTTTTGCTAATATTGTATATAGTGTGCGTTTCATAAAGACATCTCAGTACTGTATCATGTGCTTCGAACATGCTCAAATTCCAGCACCTTTATGGTCACCACATTGCCAATTTTCCTATTTCCTATTCCCTCAGGCTTCTTTTGTTATACTTAAAAAGATGTGTTTATTTTTATTTTATGTGTATAAATGTTTGCCTACACGTACATGTGTGCACAGTTGCATACCTGTTGTCCACAGAAGTCAGATTGGTGCCTGATTCTGCTGGAAGTAGCGTTCAAGACAGTTATGAGCCACCAGGAGGGTGTTCAGAACTGAACTTTGTTACTCTACAACAGTGCTGTGAACATACAGTCATCTCTCCAGCTCTGACCTTTATATACTCTTGTGTTTAGGATTAAATTGCTGCATTTACTTCACATGGAAGAAAATGCATTGTTTTCAATGAAAGTCTCTATCATTTCTATCATGTTGGTTCCACTTCCTAGAATTTAACTGCAAAATAAAAGTTTTCATTTTTTAGTAATGCAAACAAATCCACAGGAAAGTGGGTGTTCTTGAGCCACACACATTCTTCTTGTTTAACAAGGAGGAATTCTCCTCATTTTTTACTTCTAATACTCAAACTCATCTACAGTGTTGCCTCTTTCTTTGAAACAATATTTGCTTCTTTGGCTTACTCATTGTGACTGCAGGTCTTCTAGATGTATACTCTTCCATTTCCTTTATTATTGGTATTATATAGTGTATAGGCATTGCAGTAAGATCTAATTCTGCTCTAAATACTATACATTTTAGGCCTATAATGACTTTGTTTTCTTTCAGTTTAGACAAGAGTTAAAAGTTTAAACATTGGTATAACAGATATGATATGCTCTTATTTAGTTAGTGTGTTTGAGGCCACTTCAAGTTTAAAGTCAAAGTAATATGGTGATTTTATATATAATGAATGTTTAGGTATCAGAAATTATAGATAAGATATGGCTTAAAATTTCCAAAAAATCTTTACATGTTAGCAACAGCAAAATATCTTCTTTTTATATTTTAATGATATTTTTTCTGATTTTTTTTTAATCTTCAGGCTCACCCTGTGATCCCACCTTCATCCTGAGCTGTGCTCCCTGCAATGTCATCTGCTCCATTATTTTCCAGAATCGTTTTCATTATAAGGATCAGAATTTTCTTACCTTAATGGAAAAATTAAATGAAAATGTCAAGATTATGAGCTCCCCCTGGACACAGGTAAAGCCAAGTTCCTTTCCTCCTGTGAACATACTTATGGTCTTTCATTGTCACACAATTCAATATGAACCAAAAATGAGGTGACCAGACATGAAAGTTGTGACTTTATTATAGGAAGAATATGTGGAAGGTAGATCTAAGCCCTTTACTATACAAACAGCAAAACTGAATGGCAAATGCCTGGCTTGCTTAAGTCTGCTAGTTTCCTATTCATTGATTTTTCCCATTGATGTCCAAAGAACTATTTGTATAAAATACTGCATTTCCATCTAAAAGTGTGACCAGTCACTCACAGGACATTCTTCTATGCAAAATTCTTGTCCTCTTTTCAACTTTTAAACACATCCTCAACATATTACTAGGTAGGAATGTCTTATTTTATAAAACAATAGTCTCTTAAAGGTGAAAGAGTATTTCTGATAACGAAATCTGCCAGGAAACACCGAGTAGTTTCAGTGGTTTGATGTTTCAGTCAGAATCTTAGTACGAGGTGACAGGGAGAAATGAGACTATGAATAGTTTAATGCTGTGTAGACCATAAACATCCTCACACAGTTGTCCTAGTCTGAACTGGCATCTTCTGAACTCTGCAAATGACTGTGTGATCACAGAGAAACCTGTAAGGGCTATGGTATACATTTGGTTTCAAGGCATCTAGCAGCCCTTCCCACTTCTGAATATTCATTCCATGTCAGAGGTGGTTTGCAGGAGTTAAGTATGTGTGTGTTACCTCTTTCATGAAAATCCAGTCACCCATTGCTCTTCAATTCTGCTATCATCTAAAAACTATAAATGACAATAATTCATATGGTATTTTAAACTTGTAGGGAAGAAATTATATAAGCCTTCAAAGAATTGCCATAATAATGCTTTATGCTAAAAAGGATTCAAGAATGTGGAAATTTGGTTATGATCTTTGATAATTGGAACAGGAATTTCTCCCTCAAATCTCTCTACTATCACAGAGAAGTACTACATGTGTGAAATAAGACATTTTTATATTGGACACCATAGTTCATTCATGTCTAAATCTATAAACCCAAGTCTGTCTGGGTATATATAATAGATATGTGTATTTCTTCACATGTGTTCATTAAAAAATTGTTTGGCAGGGTTGCACAGATGGATCAGAGGTTAAGAGTGTGTGGTGATCTTCCAAAGGACCTGAGTACAATCATGTCAGGGGACTTACAACCACTACCTTCAGGAGATCTGGCAACTCTGGCCTCCAAAGGCATTTATACATATATGGCACATAGACATGAGCATGAACACACACACACATATCCACCCACACAGACACACACAATCATGCACACATACACACACACAGAGACACACACAAACATATACACACACAGACACACACACATACACACACAACTGAAATTTTAAAAAAATACATCTTAACAAAATAAATTTTTGGTCTGATTTTGTAGGTCTGCAATAATTTCCCTTCATTCATTGACTATTGTCCAGGAATTCATCACAAAATAGCAAAAAATTATGATTATATGAACAGTTACCTGTTGGAGAGAATAAAAGAACATCAGGAATCATTGGATGTTACAAACCCTCGTGACTTTATTGATTATTACTTGATTAAACAAAAGCAGGTAAAATGTTAATATAAAATTGTTTTGTTGTTCAACCATGTTGTAGCTTGTTAAACATTTAAATGTTTGTCAGAGTTGTTTCAAGTCAGTATCATTTGAAAAACAGTTTTAGTATATATTATGTATTGGAATGCACTGTACGGATACTGGTAACATAAAGGGAATTTGTTACCCGGACCACATTGGCAACAGTGTAGCTGAGGAGAAAACCAACACAAAGAACAAGTAATATAGAACATTTTAATTTGAGATAATTTAAACATATTCACTCTACCAACTCCCCACTTTCATTACCATCCTCTCATTTCTTTCTATTAAACTTTTAGATTTCTTTTTTCTCTCCTTTCACCATTGAGTGCAGTTTCTGTTGCCCACCAACTTCAGGCATGGGATTGGCATTGACATGTGATCATTCTATCAGGGGTCACATCAATGAAGAAAATTGACCCTTTCCCTCCCAAGAGTTAGCAAATGCCAATATCTCCTCAGCTAGTGGCAGAATTTCATCTATGCTTTGCTCACTTTGTGCTGGGTTTTTATCTGGTAAAGCTTATACAGATCATACAATCATAGTCAGAGTAAGTTCTAATACTAACTGTCATGTTGTGTCCAGAAAACATTGCTTTCTTGATGGTATTGGTCACTGCTGGCCCTTATAATATTTCTTTCCACTCTTCCACAAAGATCCTTAAGCCTTATGGGGAGGGGTGTGTTATGATTTAGGAGTGAGCACTTAACAATTCTTTGCTCTCTGCACATTACTATGTCTGTATTAATTGGGTTTCTCTGTATTAACTGACATCTGCATGGAGAAGCTGTCTAATGAATGCTAAGAGATGTTCTAGTTTATGGGTACAGTAGTAAGTTATTAGGAAACACTTAACAATATGTCCATTTGTCCCTTAGACTAATAGATTTGGCCACTGATTTTTATCCCCTTTAAAAGTGGAAGGTATTCATGAAGTGAGCCTTAGATCCAATGAGAAAGTGACTTTTGCTCCTATGATATTAGTGCAACTATCACACAAGTGGGCATGAATTATCAGGCCAGTCATTGTTGTAGCTTGCAGGCTCACAGCTGGGTGAGACTGAAAATAACTTTTCTTCGCCAGCAGTACACATAGCTCAATCCAGCACCACAAATACTAGCCTATAGGGATGAAGAGTCCAGGTGAGTAGCAGCTTGATTTCTTCATGTTCCTTGATGCAAATACATAGTGTCACCTGAACATGGTTTTACTGCCAAGTTCTGGAGAGAATCAAGAATATTGGCAATGACCTGTAATGCTTGGGAATCTATGTGACCAATAACTCAAAAAGAAGTAATCTTTGTCTGGCACTGGGACATGAATATGTATATGATGTACATGTATATTCATATGTATTTTTGCAGCTTGTATAGTACTACTTTCCCACAAGTTTTTTAAAGGGCTTTAGTGTAACTTATCTCTCCCTATTAACTTATCCTCTCAATCTCATACTTTTCAATGCTGATTTTTATTAATTTGTGTCTTTTTTCTTTGGTTATTTTTGTCTAAAGATTTGCCCATCTAATTAACATTTACAAAGTTTCTATTGTTTACTTTGGATGAACTCTTATGGTAAAGGTGAGCTAATGGTTTTAAGAGAAAGACTGTAATCTAATAATGAAAATGTTTCCAGTAGAAACCAAAGCAAACAACAGGCGATGATACCATGTAGCAACAACTGTCCACTACCAAAAAATTGTGGCTTCAGCTATTAGAATTGCTGCTGTAGGTTAGAATGACCATATGTTTGCTTTTTTGTTTGTCTTTTATTTTATTGCTTTTGTCACTGACTTCTATCACTTCCTGCCTAATATTTTTGAGTGTTGCTTGTTCTTGTTTTTCCAAGGCCTTCACATGCACTATTAAATTAATAACATGAGAACTCTCCAAATTTTTAATATAGATCTTAGTGCTATAAAATATCTTCATGGGATTTTCTTCATTGCATCTTATAGATTTTCATATGTTATGTTTTCATTTTCATTCAAGTTTATGAATGTTTCTATTTTCTTCTTGATTTCTCCCTTGACCCAGTTTTCATTGATTATTGTGCTTTTTAACTTCCATGAGTTTGTGTCTTTCCTGACATTTTTATTGTTATTAATGTCTATCTTTATATTCTCATGGTCAGATAATACACAGGATATAATTTCAATTTTCTTAAATTCAGTGAGATTTGTTTTGTGTCCTATTATATAGTCAATTCTAGAGAAAGTTCTATGGACTTCTAAGGAGAAAGTATATTCTTTTGTGACTGGATGGAAGGTTTTATAGATGTCTGTTAGGTTGATTTGATATATGGTGTCATTTAGCTCCATATTTTCTGTAGTTAGTTTTTGCCTGGATGACCTATCTATTGATGTAAGTGGGATATTTAAGTTACCTGCTGTCACTTTTGCCAGAGTAGGTCTGTGATTTTATATCTAATAATGTTTGATATAAACATTATTATCTTATGAGACTGGTTGCCCATGTGCATGGTGCATAAATGTTTTGAGTTAATATCCTCTTGGTGGATTTTTCCTTTAATAGGTATGAAATATCCTTATCCATCTCTTCAGATTAGTTTGTTTTGTTTTGTTTTTTGAAGTTTAGGGGATTCAGAATTTCCTCATAGATCCACTTGAATTTGAGAATTTGTTTTCCTATTACAATTTCAGTGCATGTGAACATAATTCATTAGATTATTTTGAGGAGTCTTATTGTCATTTTACTATTATTATGTTTTCCAGTTTTTGGACATGAAATGGCTTTCCATCCATTTGGATACTTTTTACTTCTTATCATTAGTAGTAGTTTTGATTGTATACATCTTTAACATACTTGATTATGCATTCATAGGTCTTTCGCCATTTTTGAAGCTCTTATAAACATGATTATTTTTATGATTTCATTTCAGATTATTATATCTGATGTATAGAGCAGTAAGTGGATTTAATTATTTTACCTTGAAATTGTGCTGAAATCATTTATTAGATTTGGTTGATTCTTTTCTTCTTTGTATTTCATGTAAATTTCTATATACTGAATCACATTTTCTTCTAAAGACTATCATATTTTTTAGTATTTGTTTAGTAACTGGCAGAGCCAATATTGAAGCCCAAGACTATCTGGTAGCAAGCCATCTTCTCAACTGCTTTATATCTTTGCCTGTTCAAATAAAAGCCACACTCAAGGCCAATCTTGAATAATCCTGGCTTCTGGCTTCTCCTCAGGCAAAGCTTTTATATAATATAGCAGGGCTCTTACACATGTTCCTATTACTCAGAGGTCTGTGTTGGCTCCTCCAAACACTAGCTGAAAATGTCTAATTCCCAAGAGATAGTTTCTATTATCTTGAATATAGGTTTGGTCATCAGGAGTGGGAACACAAAGAGGGACATTTATAAACTTATGAGGACTTGCAATTGGTCCCTGAGATGATGAGAAGTTGGCCAGCACTAGAGTCTCCAGATTCACAGCAATGAGAATAACAAAAGTTTGAACTGTTGGGTCCAAAAGTTGCTACTGATTTTGAATATGTAGTAGAGAGAAAAGAATGACATCTTTCAGACTCATGATTCACGGGACACTTGTGTTATGGGGAACTGAGCTCCAGAACTACTAAAGGTGAATCTAGAAAGTGAGTAAGTCTAACATTCAGTTAAAGTCATCAACAAAATGAATGCATAACACCAAAAACATCATAGGCTTTTTAAAAATTAAAATACTATTGCAGTCAAGATTGTTGTGAAAATAACAATTTTTGTTATCAAAAATAAATTCTGTTGGAATAGTAAAACAATGTCATCTTAAAGGTTTTAATTTCTTGTAATTAAAAGTAATTTAAGAACATTAATTAAATGATAATTTTAAAAAGAAAAAAAGACCATCATATTTTATCCTTTCTAATTAATTTCAGTTGAAAATCTATTTTATCTGATATTAGTATGGCTACTCCAACTTTCTTCCTGGGACCATTTGCTTGGAAAACCTTTTCCCAGCCCTTTACTATGCGGTAGAGTCTATCTTTGTTAGTGAGGTGTTTCTTGTATGAAGCAAAATGATGGATCTTGTTTTAGAATTCATTTTGTAAGTCTGTGTCTTTTTGTTGGGGAGTTGAGTTCCTTGATGTTGAGAGATATTAATGTCCATAGGTTGTTATTTCCTGTCATTTTGATGTAGGTCGTGGTAGTGTGTTTGTGTGTTTCTTTTGGCTTAGCTGCAGTGGATTTATTGTTTCCTGGTTTTCTTGGGTGTAGTTATCTTCTCTGGCTAGGAATTTTCCTTCTAGGATCTTCTATAGGGCTGGATTTGTGGGTAGATATTGTTTAAATTTGGTTTTGTCATGGAATATCTTGTTTTCTCAGTCTATAGTGATGGAAATTTTGCTGTTTATAGTAGTTTGGGCTGGCACCTGTGGTCTCAGGGCTTGTAGGATGTCTGCCCAGGCCCTTCTGGCTTTTAAAGTTACACCTGAGGAGAAGCAAAGTGTAATTCTGATGGGTCTGCCATTATCTGCTTCTTGACCTTTTTATCTTACAGCTTTTAATATTCTTTCATTGTTCTGTAATTTGTGTTTCAATTATTATGTGGCAAGAGGAATTTCTTTTCTGGTCTAAACTATTTAGTATTCCGTGTATACCTCTTGGAATTTTACTGGTATCTCTCTTTAGGTTTGGGGAAATTTCTATGAGTTTGTTGAAATGTTTCCTGGACCTTGGAATTGGGAGTCCTTTCTTTCATCTATGCCTATAATTCTTAGGTTTCATCTTTTCATTGAGTCCTTGATTTCTTGGATGTTGTGGGTGAGGAATTTTTTAATTTCTCATTTTTTTTGGTTGTTGTACTGATTCTTCAATCAAGACTTCCATACCTGAGATTCTGTCTTCTAAGACTTGTATCCTATTTGTGATAGTCTTATCTATAGTTCCTGTTCTCTTTCCTTAGTTTTCCACCTCCAGGATTGTCTCTGCTTTTGTCTTCTTTATTGCTTTCATTTCCAATTTCATGTCTTGAACTGTATTATACATTTCCTGCTCCAGTTTGGTTGTCTTTGCCTGGAATTCTTTCACAACATTGTCTCTTTCCCACTCTTACTTGACTGAGTTTACTTGGAGGTCTTTAATGGACTTCTCCATTGCCTTCATCTGCAATATTGTGACTTTTTAAAATTCTTTAATGGAATTATTTTTGTCTTTTGAGACTTCTATCATTTTTTGTTAGTATAGATTTGCCATAATTTTCACGTGTTTCAACTGTGGTGGGATTGTCAGAGCTTGCTGTATTAGCACAGCTGAATTTAGTTGGCGTCATATTTCTTTGACTTTTGTTGGTTTTGTTCTTTTGCTGACCTTTAGCCATCTGGTGTCCTCGGCTGATTGCTTGTAGTGTCTCCTGGACCTGGTGCTAAAGGAGGAACTTTGGTGTAGAGGCCATATAATCTTGGTGATCTGTAGCTCTCCACAAACTGGGTGGGGATTTGTGTTAGGGACTGGATCTCAGTGGGCCTCCTGAAGCTCACTGCTTCCTGCTGTGTCCTGGCTGGGTAGTCAGATCGGGGATTGGAGTGGGATATATTATTCTAGCCTGCAGGTTCCTGAAATCCAGCAGGTTTTCCTAGTGAGGTCAGTGGGGGTTGGAGGACCATGGACTGTAGGCTAGAGCTGCAGTTCTGTTGCGGCTCATGTGCCAGGTCCAAGGGTCAGGTCTGTGGTCATGGTTCCCTCAGGTGACTCCTAGGTAATCCCAGGAACACCCCTGTACCTCTCAGCCAGAAGTACTGAGCCCTTGTAGTCTGTGTCACTCAGGCAAGGCACAATGGCCAAGAACACTCTCCTCCAGGGCCAGAACTGTTGATGCTGTAGACCACATACTCCAAAAAGCAGCGGAAGGGTATACTGGCAGGGAGATCTGATATGAAGACCTCAATCCATCCACAGGGCTTGGACTCAATAGAGCTCTGACACCTTTTAACTTGATCATCTGTCTTTCAGTCTCATCTGATCTTACAGTTCCTTTGGGTCTTTTGGTCCTCTTTGGGTGCAAGGTGTAACTGGATGGAATCTTGGGACTAAGGAAGCCTGGAAAGATCTCTGTCTGGAGGTAGGAGATAGTGCTAAGTTCCTGTATTGATAATACCTGTTAGCTCCTCCACAGTGGCAGGAAGTGCCTTGCTGTCTTGTCTCATTGGAGTGTTCTTTGGAGTATCTGTATGTCCAGTAGAGGGACCTGTATTGTCCAAAGCCTTTCCAGGCAAGCCCAAATATTCTTATGCCTCCCACATGGCCAGTCCACAGGAATATATCTTTGTGGTGGTCCAGCAGTTGTCCTGTAATTCAGAATGTGCTGTCAGTCACCACCATATTGGTTTCCCAAGAATATATCTTTCCTTTGATTCCACTGGTCCTCTTTTTGTGCTGGGATGCCTGCATGGAAGCTGGGGGCTAAAGAAGTTGAGGAATACCTCTGCCTGGTGTTTAGAGCTCTCAGCTGAGGTCCTGAATGGCTCAGACCCACAGGCTCTTCTTGGTATGAAGCTCTCCTGCTTCTGTATCTGGCTGGTCTGTTTTGTTGAGTGTCTGAGAATCTAGCCCAGAGACTTTTATTTGTTCCCAGGTTTGCCACATGAGACCCAATGGATTCGCACCTCTCAGATTTTTGCTCAGTATGATTATATCTCTGCAGTGTTCTAGCTTTTTTCCTCATGCTCAAAATGTGTCTGTGCCAGCTGCTGCCATCTAGGTTCTCTCTGGATTCCTTTGTTTCATTTGTTTGTTTAATTTTTAAGAGTAAAATATCTAGAATTATTGCAACTAGTTCAAAAGTACATGTTATTAGATTTTATTTCTATACTAAAATTAGAATAAATGTTTGTTCTTTTGCAACACTGTATGTTTAGATTTGTAATTTTTCTAGATGTTTTTACATATGCCATATACATTTTCTTCCAACTATACTTTGCAAGTAATTATACCATGAAAGTTTGTATTAAGTTGACAATTGTCAACATCTTTTCTGTTACAATTGGAATGATCTTGTGACCTTCTTTCTTTTGTGCTAATATGTGCTATATTATAGTAATTGATTTTAAAATATAATTTGTTTATTTTTTATCTTATGTCCGTTGGTGTTTCAACTGCATGTATGTCTGTATAATGGTGTCAGATCCTCTGGAACTGGAGTTACAGACAGTTGTGAGCTGCCATGTGGTTGCTGGGAATTGAACTTGGGTCCTCAGGAGGAGTAGCCAATGTTCTTAACCACTGAGCAATGTCTTCAGCCCTGTGACTGATTTTTTAAAAGTAACTATTATATTTGGGGATAATTCCTATTTGGCCATAGTTTGTAACCCTTAAAGTATTTTGTATTGTGCCACTTTAAAATATTTTGTTATTCACTTTTTAAAGTTCACACACTTTTAGATTTTTACCCTTGAAAGAATAAATTCAAATGACTATCACAAATTATGGATGTCATTTTTCACCAGGATAGCACCAATGATATTACAGTGAAATTTAATACTACCATAGTAATTGTGGTCTTTTCTTTTTTTAAACATTTATTTATTTATTTATTATGTATACAGTATTTGCTCTACATATATGCCCGAGTAGATCTCAATGTAGATGGCTGTGAGCCACCATGTGGTTGCTGGGAATTGAACTCAGGGCCTTGGGAAGAACAGCCAGTGCTCTTAACCTCTGAGCCACTTCTGCAGCCCTATTTGTGGTCTTTTCAAAGAAAAAAAAAAACAAACAACTGGCTATAGTATAATGGGATGGACTCTAATGTAATGTTTATGGAAGTGTCTATTTTTACATCCATTGTGGAAAACAATGTCTGGAGTCCTTTATGATCTCTCTATATATGTCTATCATAGGACCCAAGTACTTTGCATCAGAGCATATATCTGAAGAATATGAAAAACACAGTTACCTGCACATTCGTGTTTCTTTCTTACTTTATCTCTCACAGTAGATGAGATAATGAATCTAGAACCCATCAATGAATGGATGGATAGGAAATATGGCAATATACACAATATAATATTACTTTTTAGAAATAAGAGAAATTATAGTTATCAAAGCACTAAAAGAATGGTTTTATTTAACCCAAGGACAAAGAATCTCATCACAGACCTGTCTTAGTTTAACAGAGTGCCCCAGAGAGTTAGAGTCAAATGACTTCTGATGTTCTTCACCATATTGAGAGAACAGGTCTTAATTTTTATGGATGAAACTGTATATCCTAAGATCAGACCTACCACACATTCTACTTCATATGGATTTGATGGGAGAAAATGATAATAAAATCTTTCATTTATGTCTTTTTAAGGCATAGAGGTACAAAATTGTACAAATGTATGTGCAGATAATCATATCAATGCAAGAGTTAGGCTAGTAAGAAATGAGGGTGAAAATGAAAATTATAAATATCTGTGCCATAGTTTCTGAGATATGTTAACTTCTCCTCTACTCTATGTTCCAGGATGTTTGTTGGCAACACTATAAAACTTAAATAAATTATATTAAGCTTATTACAAAAACCCCACAACTGTAAAAAAAAAAAAAAAAAAAAAAAAAAAAAGAGCACGCTAACGCTAAATTAACTAGACCCAAAATCTGTACAACTCGGTGAACTTCTATGCAGTTAGAATAACTGTTTAGAAGGGAAAGTATATAATTTCACATTAAATTTTAAACTTTCAGTATCAAATACATAAACTTGTACACAACTGTAGAGTCATGGTAGTAAGATGTGGTGGTAAACAACTTATCATACTATTCCATCTAATTACTCTTAGGTAAACCACAACCAAAAATCAGGGTTTACACATGAAAATCTGGCAAGCACTATGATTGATCTGTTTGGTGCGGGGACAGAGGCAACAAGTACAACATTGAGATATGCTCTTCTGCTCCTGCTGAAGCACCCACATGTTACAGGTGAGTACACAGGTTGTGAACCACAGCAGTCTTGTAGGATGCTGGAAATAGGTTACCAGAGTCCTGTGTGCTGTTATTCTTTTTTTTAAAAAATATTTTTTATAATTTATTTTTTATTTCATCAAGTTACATCTCAATCACAATCCCCCCTCCCCCCTCCAGTCCCACCATTCCACCCTCTTCCCCCTCAACCCCCCATCCTCTTCCCTTTTTTTAAAGTTTAAGGTATATCTTTTTCCCCAACAGCTCCCCCTTTCAGTCCAACAAATGGTTCTTTCTCTTATAACAATAAATACAATACAAAACAACAGAAATAAATAGGCCACAATTATGAGAGTTATATGGCTTAGCATACATTCCCAATGTCCAGTCCATATATATTTGGCACCTGACTTTAACATTCTACTATCTAACCATCTCCATGAGTTTAAAGTTATATATCTAACTCAGCTTTCATACTAACTTGCATCACAATTTTAAAAACATCTTCTTAGATCCAGAACACCCTCTTTATTCCTAAACAACTCAAAATTTAACTATGAGACTCTAGCTATCTATTCTTCAACAACCTCAGAGACCTGAGAGGGATAAATATATCTGGTTATACAGGAAGTGCAGGGCCAGCAGCTTTCAAAACTAAGAAATGATATACCAGTGGCTGTCTGGACAGTTCTCATTTTCTCTCCATACATTACAGCATCAATATTCGGCCAATTGGCCCTGTTTCTCTGACAGACATTGATTGTAGAGCAGGAATTATGAAGGACTTGCCTATCCTGTCTTGGTAGAGCCAGGCTGTTGACTTACCTGCTTCCAAATTTTCTCCTTTTTGGACAGCATTCTGTCTACAGTTGAAGCAAGGGTTTTTTCTTGCCAAGAGATAGGCTTTCCACTAATTCAACCATCTCCCACTGGAGATTCTTCGATGCTCATCTTCTACTTGGAGTAGAGTATGGGGTGCTGTCAGGAGCTGACATGTCTCGATATCAAAAAATCTTAAGTTAAGAAAATATCTTTGAATGCCATATTCTGCAGATCTCTTGAGGTTTTTGAAGATGCCCTATCTATCTCTTATATTTAGATAAGCAAATGTTGCTTGTCTCTTAGCAACTTGATTTTTTTAATTAATTAAAATTTTCAAGTTACATCTCAAAGGTTCCTCCTTCCTCCCCTCCAGGTCCCACCCTCCCTCCATCTTCCCCATCTCTGTCCTCTCCTTCTCCTCCAGCAAGAGGAGCCTCCACATATCAACCTCCCTCAATTTGTCAGTCACATGAGTGCTAAGAGCTTTCTCTTGTACTGGGGCCTGGTATGGCAGCCAAGCTAGGGTAATGTATTCCAGTAACAGGCAATAGGGTAGGTGACTTGCTGCTGGGTGAAGCTTTTAGTAGGATAGTTATGCTATGTTCCTGTCTGTTTGAGTCTGTGGGTTGTAGGATGGTTGTACCCTGCTATATGGTTAGATATATGGTTAATATCCATTTATAAGTAAGTACATACCATATGTACCTTTCTGTGTCTGGGTTAGTTTACTCAGGATGAGATTTTCTGGTTCCATCCATTTGGTTGCAAATTGCATGATTTCCTTGTTTATTATAGATGAGTAGTATGTCATTGTGTAAATGTACCACAATTTTTATTTATTCTTCAGTTGCAGGACATTTGGATTGTTCCTGTTTCTAAGTATTATGAGCAAAGCTGCTATGAACATAGTTGAAGTGATGTCTTTGTGGTTTGGTGGAGAATCTTTTGGATATATGCTCAGGAGTGGTATGGCTAGGTCTTGAGGTAGAACTATTCCCAATTTTCTAAGACATCAACAGATTGATTTCCAAGGTGGTTGTATAAGTTTGCAATCCAACCAGAAATGGAGGAGTGTTCCCCTTTCTCCACATCCTTGCCAGCATGTGCTGTCCCTTGAGATTTTGATCTTAGTCATTCTGAAGGTTGTGAGATGGAATCTGAGTCTTTTTGAGTTGGACTTCACTGATGACTAAAGATGTTGAGCATTTCTTCAAGTGTCTCTCAGCCATTAGAGATTCCTCTTTTGTGAATTCTCTGTTTAACTCTGTATCATACTTTTTGATTTGATTGTTTGTTTTGTTGATGTTTAATTTCTTGAGTTCTTTATAAATTTTGGATATTATCCCTCTGTTGGATGTGGGGATATTATCCCAATCTGTAGGCTACCATTTTGTTCTAATGACAGTGTCCTTTGTCTTACAGAAGCTTTTCAATTTCATAAGGTCCCGATTATTGTTTGTGGCATGTTGTTATAGAATTCCAGTCCTTCACTTTCTGTGCCACTCACTGACTGTAATGAACAGTATGTCCAAGATAAATGGACACTGGATGTAAGTAAAGAAATCAAATGCTGGTCTGTGTCTGATCTCCTTCAGAGGAAAACTGTGTCAGCATACATTGTCCTGAGAATGCATATTCTTTTATTCTTAAAAATCAGGTGTGTAAATCAGCTAAAATCTTGTAGTTTTCTTTCCTCTTTATGATGAACCTAACTTTGGAGTGTAACTGAAGCTTAGTTATCAATTATATTTATTAATAAATACAAACTGTAATTTTAGACCAGCAGAGCAGAGAGTGGGCTGGGCAGGCCTGGGTCACTTTAACTTATGGCCTGACCCATCCTGGGGATAAAGCCCTGGACCAAGGGCCTTCATCACCTGCAACTTAAACTTTGATTATGATTACTAATATATTTATTAATAACTATAAACTGTTATATTAGGCCAGTGAACAGCCAGCAGTGGCCTAGAAGGGTAGCTTCTGGGGCCTGCTGGGAGGCCTGTGGACAGAAGCTTGTAGGCCTGCCTTAGATAGAGGCCTGTAGGCCTTTCAACCTGAAACTCGCGGCTGAAACCTTTTTCCAAATAATTAATACACCAAGACCTTTTAATGTTTTCTTTTACATTGTACTTTAAAGCAGATACAATAGTCCAGCATATATGAAACACACCTTCCTTCCTGTGCCCAATATATACTACATGAAAAAAGTACAAATATGACCAAAAGTAATATTTTTAAGATAAGAGATAACAGTTAACAGCCTAGAATTCTTCCTCAAATTATTGAAACACAGCAGCATGAGGTCAATTAACACACAGTTCAGGAAAGATGGTGTTCAAACATAAATGTTAGACAAATATTCATGCAGTAAGAAAATCAAGCTATGGATTTATATCTACAGACCAATAAAATTTAAGTACGGAACAAAGTTGTTTACAGAATGCTTGTCTGGTTGAAGTTCCCTTCCTAATACCTGTTATCCCTTCATCATGTGACTTTCTCTTTAGGAAGACAAAATTCTTCACAAAAAAATCTAAGAAGTCCTTTACTTGGGACATTGATTGTTAGCAGGGAATGAACAATGGACATGGATGGAAAGGGGAAGCTGATGACATTTGAGTCCCTAGATTCTATTTCTCTGAGCCCTTTCTCTGCTTTGTTCCAGGAATTTGAGCAGTAAGCTCAATCATTCAGACAAAAAGAATAACTCAGAGCTCCTCATTTTACTACCTTAATAGAAAAAACTTTCCAAGTGTTCATCAGAATGGAATAGAAACATCCACCCAAGACAAAGACTCATGGAGTTTCCTGAGTCTTCGAATCATGCAAATAATGAACAGAAGTGTGAAAGTCCTGGAGATCCTGAGTCACATTTAAACTATTTTCATCAAGACTACACCAGAATACTCCAGAGCAGCTAGTTTCTTATGAGTCTATAAACTGAAATGCAGATGAGACCTCCAAGTTTGCCATAAATTTTACTCCATTTTCTCTTCTCCATGAAAGCTGTGAGAATGCTTTCATTATATTATCTGAAGCAAAGTCACCAGAAGTCATGGGCTTGAGGAGGTTGAATAACCAGAAATAGAGGGTAAGAGTATCAGAGAGACTGTGTGCCAGGGGAAGCTCCCAATTCAGTATTCACCATGTGGGTGCTGCAGCTATGAACAAAAAAGGAGGAATGACATAGAAACCATCTGTAGTCTGATGCTCGTATTACCTGAGTATATATTCCCAGCATCTTAAGATATCTACTTAAATATTCACAGTATATTTCTAACTCAAGGAATAGAAATTTACAAACAAACAAAATATATCCATATATCAAAAAGACTGGTAATAAAGTAAAATAATGTTTTTATGATAATGAATGATATTTATACGATTACAAATAACGTAAAATGAGTATTGATCAACAGATATTATAATCCAATCTGCTGTTTTTCTCTTTTATTTAAATTAGATTTTTTGCTCACATAATATATCATTCATGATTATGGTTTCTCCTCCCTCTATTCCTCCCTGCTCCTCCCCACCTCCCCTTCCATCCATATCCAAATCTTTTCTGTGTGACATTAGAAAACAAACTGGCTTCTAAAAAGTAATAATAAAATAAAATATATTGAAATAAAAGATAGCAAAAGACAACAAAAAGTAACACATCAGAATTTGACAAAACAAACAAAGGAAAAGAGCCCAAGAAACAGAGAGACATTCATTTGCATACTAAGGAATCCCATATAAAAACTAACTGGAAGTCATAGTATATATTTGAAAACCCTAGTACAGATATTTGCAGGCCCTGTACATGCTACCTCAGTCTCTATGAGTTCATATGTTCTTTGATTATGTTAATATTAGAGGACCTTATTTTCTTGGTGTCCTCCATATCCTCTGATTCTTACACTCTTTCTGTTTCCCATTCTACAGGGTTCTCTGAGTCCTGAGGGGAGGGATTTCTTTCAAGACAGGGTTTCTCTGTGTAACAAAGCCCTGGCTATCCTGGACTCACTTTGTGGGCCAGGCTGGCCTCAATCTCACAGTTTCATCTGCCTTTCCCTCCCAAGTGCTGGGATTAAAGGCATGTGCCACCATGCCTGGCTGAAGGGAGGGCTTTGATGGAGAATTTATTTAGAGCTAAGTATCCAGGGTCCCTTACTCTTTGCATACTGTCTAGTTGTGGGTCTCTACATTTTTTTTCCCACAAGCTGCAAGAGCAAGTTTCTCTAAAGATGCCTGAGAAAGGCACTAATCTATGAGTGTATCATAATGTCATTTGGGATCATTTTATTACCAAACTGTTTTGTTTTCTGTTTTAGGTCAGTTTTAGCATTTAGTTTTATCCTAATCACTGAGATTTTTAGGTTCCAGTACTTGGACACCTAAGCAGTTTCAGGCATGGGTTTTAGTTCATGGAATGAGCCTGAGGTCAAATCAGATATTTGTTGGTTACTCCCACAGACTCTTTGGGTGTGTTACCATTGTCCTAGCATATCTTGCAGGCAGAAAACCATTGTAGGTCAAAGGGTTTATGACTGGCTTAGTGTTTGTGCTTCTCTTTTGATAGTACTCAGAGTGCATTCTTGTACCAAAGATGCTGGAACATAGGGGTGAAGGCTCTAGGTAGGCATCATGTTGACTTCTCCATGTTCAGAGTTGCATAGGGGTTGTCTTCAGCAATGGAACCTTGTTGTGAGCTTGCAGAGAGCAACCTATTGTCTTGACCACAGTTTGGGTTGTTGGAATTTACTATGTGACTCCTTTTGCCAAAATCTCAATTAGATGTACCCTAACCCTGGTTCTGGAAGTTTCATTTGGTGACAAGGGATGTTCAACTGGGGCTCTGCCTCCTCATTATATGTGATTTCATTTAGATCACTTTCATACATGCTTCAGGTATAATAAGAAAGTTTCTACTGTATTGATCTCTACTGTGTTGATACTATCCCTCAAACGGTTCTTAATTTTAGATGTCTCTATATTCCCTCCCAAAATGATGCTTTGGTTCTAGCCCCCTAAACTCATCTACAACTATTTATTCAATCTCATTTTTCTAACTATATATATCTATCTCCTCCAGGTCCTTACTTTTAACCTAATCTTTGTAGTTCTACAGATTGTAACTTAGTTAACATTGATTTAATAGCTAATATACACATATAAGCATATACATACCACGGTTGTCTTTCTGGATCTGGATTAAATGGTGATTCTTTACTGGTTCCATTTATTTACCTGAGAATTTCATTATTTCATTCTTTTTAACATCTGAGTAATAATCACTCCATGTACCACTTTTAAAAAACTATATTCTGTGTTTAGGGACATATAGTTGGTTTCCAATTTCTTGCTAATATGAATACAGCATCAATGACCATGGATGAGCAAGTGTCTTTGTGGTAGGATGAACCATCTGTCACATATATGCCCAAGAGTAGTGTAGCTGCATCTTGAGTTAGATTGGCTCCCACTGTCCTGAAGTAATGTCACATTGATGCATAGTGTTTGTACAGGTTTTCTCTTCCACCAGCAATGTTCCCCTTGTTCCAAATCCTCATAAGCATGAGCTGTCACTTTTGTTTTATTGCTTTTCACAATTCTAATTAGTGTAAAATGAAATCTCAAAGTGTCAAAGGCCAGCTTCAACAGTCAGGGTAAACTGATATGGAGCACACAGTTGGCGACTGATCACTCAGAAGAATTTTCTCTGAGACAATACAGCTTGATTCACAGGCTTCAGTATTCCTTGTGTCTGGTGAAATACTCTTTTAATTTACTGGGGCTTGTATTTTCTGTGGCTGGCAAAATAGAAAATGGTAAGGGGGAGTCTCTCTCTCTCTCTCTCTCTCTCACACACACACACACACACACACACACACACACACACAGACACACACACTTGATGGATGAAGCAAGTTTCACCAACCTCCAAAAGCTTCACATATACACATACATACATAAAAACATACACATTTAGTGGATGGAGCAAAGCCCCAACCAACTTTACATATACACATACATACAAACACTAACAAATTGGGCAGATAGAGACAACTCCAACAAGCAAGCTCCAACAACTGTACATATACACATTTATACATATTCACATTTGGTGGGTAGAGAAAGCTCCAATGAGCAAGACCAACAAATTTATTTTTTCTCATACAACCTATATATCCCAGCAAAATCTTTCTTTTTTGTGGTTTTTTTTTTTTTGAGACAGGGTTTCTCTCTTTAACAGCTCTGGCTGTCCTGGACTCGCTTTGTAGACCAGGCTGGCCTAGAACTCGCAAAGATCCGCCTGCCTCTGCCTCCCAAGTGCTGGGATTAAAGGCGTGCGCCACCACCGCCCGGCTGCAAAATCTTTCAAGAAGTACAAAAATCACAATGTGGTTATATTCTATTTTTTAAGTGAATAATTAAAATTAAAAGAAAATAAAAAATTCTCCATACCCTTGGAAACATAATATGTAAATATTCTGTGTATTATGGATGAAAAACAAATGTGAAAAACAAATTTTTCCCAAGAATCCACATATGTTTGTGATTAAGCCTTTTTTAAATTAACAAAATGTAAACAAACAAGGTAACATTCTCAGCCAGTTTCTCTTTACTGTCAGGCTGTAATTTGCAGTTAAAAACAAAGGATCAAATTATTGTATTATTTATCTTAAAAAGTAATCATAAAAATCGTAAAAGAATCACAAACTTTTATATAAACAAATCAGTCATTTCTTCTTTAAATCCTCAAGATACACATCTACTCATCAACGGTTTTTTAAAAATTAAATTATATCAGGAAGCTGAGGATAAAAATGGGTATAAGAAATTAATCATCATCTTGATCACCAGCCAAACTTTAGCAAGAGAATTATGCCAGCCAGTGTCCATTGGGGTACCATTGCTCTTGTTCCTTGACCTCCAAAATATCCCTAAATCCATTATTAAGAGAGTGCTATTCTGAACTTCAAATTGTTCTCTAAGATTTCTACATCAGAATCAATAACAAAAACAACTTAACATAACCTTACTAGCAATCTATTTCTCCAAATTCTTTCTAAAGGTGGTGGTCAGTGCTAGGATCTACATCTCTAAGTTCTTTTTGAGGGTGGTAGATGAATAATTAGTGGGTTTCAAGCAATGGTTGAAAAAAAATCAAGCACTATTATTGTAAGTGCCAATGACACTGCCCAGTGAGGAAATAGAAACTCCCTTTGAGTTTCCATACAAGGGCTGGAGAGATGGCTCAGCCGTTAAAGGCTAGGCTCACAACCAAAAATATAAGAGTTTCCATACAATTCATAAATCAGGAAGGATGTGAAGACTTCGAGGCAGTAAGCAGAATGATGCTCCAAAACATCCTCAGGACATATAGTACTCGGAGCTCTGCCTCCCCAAGGCACACCTATCATGGTTGTGGGCTACATTCCATGAGTTCTAAAGCTGTTTTGCTGCTCCTCCTGCATGGCCCTGAACAGCAAAGTAGTTTTGACTTGCATTTCCCTGATGACTAAAGATTATGAACATTTTTAAAAGTGTTTCTCAGCTATATGAGTTTCCTCCTTTGAGAATTCTCTGCTTAGATCTGTACCCCATTTTTCACTAGGGATATATGTTTTCTTGATATCTTATTTTTTTTCCTTTATTTTTTATTTCTTCAAGTTACATCTCAATCGCAGTCCCCTCCCTATTCCCCCCTCCAGTCCCACCCCCCCACCCTCAACCCCCCATCCTCTTCCCTTTTTTTTTCTTTTAAGTTTAAGGTATATCTTATTTCCCCCTACAGTTTCCCCTTTCAGTCCAACAAATGGCTCTTTCTCTTATAATAATAAATACAATACAGTACAACAGAGGTAATTAGGCCACAGTTATGAGGGTTATATGGCTTAACGTACATTCCCAATGACCAGTCCATATGTATTTGGTACCTGACTTTAACATTCTACTATCTAACCATCTCCATGAGTTTAAAGTTATATATCTGACTCAACATTCATACTAATTGCAACACAATTTTAAAAGTATCTTCTTAGATCTATAACATTCTCTTGACTCCTAAACAACTCAAAATTTAATTATGAGACTCTAGCTATCTGTTCTTCAACCACCTCAGAGACCTGAGAGGGATAAATATATCTGATTTTATAGGAAGTATAGGGTCTGCAGCTTCCCAAACTAAGAAATGACATACCAATGGCTGCTTGGACAGTTCCCATTTTCTCTCCATACATTACAGCATCGATCTTCAGTCGTTTGGCCCCATTTCTCTGACAGACATTGATTGTAGAGCAGGGGTTATGAAGGACTTACTTACCCTGTCTTGGCAGAGCTAGGCTGTCGACTTACCTGCTTCCAGGTTTTGTCCTTTTTGGACAGCATTCTGTCTACAGTTGGAGCAAGGGGCTTTTCCTACCAAGAAATAGAATTGCGACTAATTCAATCATCTCCCACTGGAGATTCTTCGATGCTCATCTTCTACTTGGAGGAGAATAAGGGGTGCTGTCAGGAGTTGATATGTCTTGATATAAAAAAAAATCTAAAGTTACAAAAACATCTTTGAATGCCATATTCTGCAAATCTCTTGAGGTTTTTGAAGAGGCCCTATCTATCTCTTATATTAGGGTAAGCAGATGTTGCTTGTCTCTTAGCAGGTTTATTTCTGATTAGCTTAGCAAGTAACTATAATAGGCTGTCATAGTACCTACCAGAATGACCGGCTTGCAAAACCATTAGTTTGCATTTCTTAATTATCCTAAACAGTTTATGACACTTAGTAGTAAAAGGCCGAAACATCACATTTCATTTTTTTCTTTACCTCCTAACCCTTCCATCCCATTTCTCTGGTGTGGGGTGTCCTCATATAACAGTCCCTCATCTCAGTTGAGAGGTTGTATGAGGGCCAAGAGCCTCTTCATTCATTGGGGATCTACGAAGCAGTACCATCAGTGAAAAGTGTCTCATTGCCTGGGAGAGAGAACTACTAAACAAACAAATCAATAAGCATACAATAGATAAAAAGACTAAAAAATAGAAAAAAAATATAACTAATATATAAAAAATAAATAAAAAATAAAAATTAAAAATAAGAAGTCTATGTCCAAGTTCCCTTTGGTATGTTAGTTGTAGTATTGATACCTTCTACTATATAGCTAAAATCCTACTATAAGTGAATAGATGCCATATGTGTCCTTCTGAGTCTGGGTTAGTTCACTCCAGATGAGCTTTTCTAGTTCCATCTTATTTTTAAAAAATTCTTTATGTATTTGGGGATGTGTAGTTGGTAAAACTCTTATCCCATTTTGTTGCCTGCTGTTTTGTCCTAATGATGGTGCCTTTTGGCATACAGAAGCTTTTCAGTTTCATAAGGTTCCAATATGGTATTGTTAATGAAGTGAAGGGAAGGGGGAAGTGTGTGTGTGTGTGTGTGTGTGTGTGTGTGTGTGTGTGTGTATGTGTGTGTGTGTGTGTATGTGTGTTTAGTATATATTTGTTCATGTCTTCATATATATGATGTAAGTGAAATGTTCATTTGTATATCATAAATGTGAAAATATGGTTCTAAAAGAAGCAGTCATTTTACAAATATAAATATATTTCAAAAACACCTGAAGAGGTTGATCTTGATCATTAGTGGTTGAACAAACACAAAGAAGAATCTTTGAAATTGCACACAGGCAACACACATATTCATAAGTAGACATACATTGGAATGTGATTGTAAAATAATATTATATTTGGATACAGATTGAGTATCTGATTTCCAATGACTTTTACTAATGATTAAAATATGTTTATTAACTATATACTGTTTTATTTGATACTTTTAATTACTTATACTTTATTTACTGTTATAATTACTAAATAATAAGTATATGCTGATCATATACATCTATGTATCATAGTATCTATGTAAAAGATAAGTGATTTAATCCATAATATATCATTTCTGTATATATATGCTGTGTATGGCCAGACATTGTGACAAACATCACTTTTCACTTATTCCCTCATTTCACTGTAACAAACCAGCTAAAGTTCAGGAAGAGATTGACCGTGTGATTGGCAAACACCGCAGCCCTTGCATGCAGGACAGGGGCCACATGCCCTACACAGATGCCATGATTCATGAGGTCCAGAGATTCATTGATCTTCTCCCTAACAGTATGCCCCATTCAGTGACCTGTGACATTAAATTCAGGAACTACTTCATCCCCAAGGTAAGCTTGTCTCTTCTCTGCTGCATCTCTGTGATATTGATGCTTCCAGGGTCAAAATGTGTTTCCAGTTCTCTGAGACATAGTATGCTACAAATGGCTTATGCTGCTTCATGACCTGGAGGACTACTCTATTGCAGGCACAGATATATTGATAATGACAGTTCCACATTTTCTCAGCTTTCCAAATACTATTTGGCAAAGCGTAGGTATTTTAGTGTGAATGTTTCAATATTTTATCAAATTTCCAAAAGTCTTTTCTGAAATTTTTAACATTGTGAGGAAAAAAAAAATCTTCAAACTAGAAAGAATTAATGTACTGAATTTTTCAATTCATCAATAAGGCTACATCATTCATTCATTTATTGGTGATGTTTATTCCCTCTATGATGTGCTGCTTCTTTTCAATGTCATAGGCCATAAATATCTTCTTACAGTTTTCCTGAATGGTGAATACTTTTCCGTTATTATTTCTCTGGTGCCTCTGCCATTATTTCTATCTGCTTAATGGGAACAATTTATGCAATCATCTTGTTGATATTATTTTTATGCAAATGTGAATTTTGTTATTTATAATGGCACGTATGCAAATGTATGTGGAATTTGAAGGTGTTATGTGGGCTAATGCTTTTCTATGTACTTTTTGTATTCCTGTGTTCTTAGTTTTTTTTCAGTGTGATGAATTTCAGGATAGTGATGAGCATACCTGTTTACAATGGGCATGACTTGTCTCATTTTCACATAGGATGAAGGATTGTAACTTTAATATCTTCCTATTAAATATGATATTTATGAATACACAGTCATGTAGGTCAGATGAAAAAACTAGGTCTGATTTATATAAGGGTATAAGAGATACTTTATTCTGGAGTCAATTATCTATGAACATGACCTAGGAATACAGATTTGTAACTTTGAGATGATGAATTTTATTCACAAAAGTCCGTAAATTATTTTCAAAACTGTTCTCTGCACTCATTTTTTAAGATTCTATGTATTGTTTACGCTTTCATCACTAACTGTGTATGTTATGAGCACATATGTACATTGGATCTTTTCTGCCACACATCTTTGCTTCTGACTTCTATGTTAAGAAATTTCTGGGGGGATCCAAGATGGAGGCAGCCTGCTCATATGCATTTTGAACATGGGGAAAACAGCTATAACACCACAGAGTTATAAGATGCTGAGCAATAATCTGAGTGGTGCGAATCCACTGGGTTTTGCCCAGTGACCCAGGGACTAATGAAAGTCCCTAGGCAAGACTCTCCTCTCTTGGACACTCAGAAAAACATACCAGCAGAAAATGCAAAAGCAGCTGACTCCAGGAAGCAGGAGAATTGTCACCAGGAGAGGGACCAGGGTACAAGCCACTCAAATACCCAGCAAGCAGCTCCGAACCCCAGACAGGGTTACTCACCAGTCTTCTGGGCTCCCAGATTCCACGCAGGCATTCTGACACCAAGGGGAAGATAGGCGGAGCCCTGGAAATGGATATATTCTCAGCGGAACCATTGTGGCCTCACATCACAGCACGTTCTGAGTTGCAGGATGGCAGCAGGACCACAGCAGAGTGGTGGTCTGGGAAACGCAAGCATATTTGGGCTTGCCCAGAGGGGTGTTGGACATAGAAGCCCCTCTATTGGATTTGCAGTCACTGGGAAGAACACTGCAGCTAGACAGAGCAGCAGGATACAATTCCAGAAGCAGGCTACGCTGCCGGCACCAGTACAGTGTCCTGGGACTTGGAGGACAGCAACCCCAATTGCTAGCATCCACAAGACAGCTCCAGCACCCAAATTGGGTCCAGCAAGAGATGTAGGAGAGGTGAGATCAGAGTGATCTGAAAGGCGGGTGGCCGCATTGGAAGGCTGCTTGGATCTCCACTGGGTCCAACCAAACCCTGGACGGGTTGCGGGGTTAATATTGGACCCCTTTGCTAGTGCTGGCTACTCCAGTGGGAAACAAGATCTTCAGCATATGTAGTTCCACCCCTGGAGCAGCAAGTTCTTGGCCTGTGTGCACTACATGAGTGACTCAGACTACAAGGGCTTAGTGCTTAGGGCCAAGAGGAACAGAGGTGCCCTGGGGACTATCTAGACAGATTGGACAACAGCAGAGATATATTCATGCTGAAAGGCAGTGAATGAGGCACAAGCCTTTCTGGGCCTGCCAGCAGGGACAACAAAGAACTCGGTACTGGAAATATAGACACAGAAGGATCAGGGTCACCAGACACGAACACTGAGCAACTCTCAGTGGGAAACTACTTCCCCCCTGTTGGATTCTTTCAGGTCTCCAGTTGGAGGATTCAACCCCCAAACTTAGGACCTCCAGAGTCCACAGAATATGTGCCTGCTCACCCAGGAGCACACCAGCAGAACCACTACATGCCAAATACCCAGGCTACAACACAGAGAGCTCTGACTCGGGAGCAGTGAAACAATATTGGGCCATTGCTCATTGTCTGGCAGACATGGGCTGTACCAGATCACAGTGTTCTGGCTATTAGATGCACATTGATCCTGAGAACCCCATGAGTGCAGCTTGGGAGGACCACAAACATGGTCCAACAGGTAAGCTGCAGGGGAGCTACAGCCCCAGCCAACAGTCTGTGGCCTGGCAACCTGCACTGTCATCAATACGAAGACCAGTTGGATCTCAGGAACCTACAGGAACACATCCCACCACAACTCCTGACCTGAGTCCCCAATTGGGACACAACTGGAAGGAGTGAGCTCTGGGAGACACACTGAGAACAAACCTCCACATTAGGCCCCATCCAGCCTGTGGAGAGCTAAAGGTCACTAATCTATATGACTTCTACACCAAAGCACCCTTCTTGGCACCAAGCCTAGAAGGCACCAGGAACAAACAGTTAAGAACAACCAGATGGCTAAAGGTCAGCGAAAGAACAGATCCAACAAAAGTCAGGGAAATATGACTCCAACAAATGCAGCTATGCTAGTACAACAAGCTCTGACCACTCCACCAAAGCTGAAACACATGAAAATGATAACAAATCTATACTCTGGAAAGTGATAAAGCCCTTTCAAGAAGAAATTAAATCTCTTAAGGAATTCAAAGTTTCCACAATTTTACAAGCAAAACCAACAGAGAATATCATTAGAGATCTCCATGCCAAAGTGGTTCAACCTGAACAGGAAAGAGACAGGGCAACAAGCAAATTGGAGCAGGAAACGTCAAAAACAAATAAAATTGTTCAAGACTTGAAACTGGAAGTGGAAGCAATAAAGAAAACACAAGCAGAAATAATCTGGGAGGTGAAAAATCAAGGAAAGAGAACAGAAACTACAGACATGAGTATCAAAAATATAATATAAGAGATGGAAGACAGGATCTCTGGTGTGGAAGATTTGATGGAAGAAATCAGTAAAACAACCAAAGAAAATGAGAAATCTAAAAAAGTTCTCACCCATTACATCTAAGAAATCAAGGACTCAATGAAAAGATGAAACCTAAAAATTATTGGCATAGAGGAAAGAGAACACTCCCGACTTCAAGGTCCAGGAAACATCTTCAACAAATTTATAGAAGAAAACTTCCCAAACCTCAAGAAAGTGATGCTGATAAAATTCCAAGAGGCATACAGAACACCAAACAGATTAGATCAGAAAAGAAACACCTCTCACCACATAATACTTGAAACTCCAAATGTACAGAACAAAGAAAGAATATTAAAAGCAGTAAGAGAAAAAAGTCAAGTAACATATAATGGCAGACCCATCAGAATTATACCTGACTTCTCCTCAGAAAGCTGGAAGGGCCTGGGCAGTTGTCCTATAAGCCCTGAGAGAACACAGGTACTAGCCAGACTACTGTACCCAGCAAAACTCTCTATCAACATAGATGGAGAAAACAAGATATTCCATGACAAAATAAAATTTAAACAGTGTCTACCCACAAATCCAGCCCTACAGACAATAATAGAAGGAAAATTCCTACCCAGAGAAGATAACTACACCCAAGAAAACAGAGGAAACAAAAAAACTCCACTGCAGCTAAACCAAAAGAAACACACAACCACAACCTGTACCAAAATAATAGTAAATCACAACCTTTTGTCATTAATATCCATCAACATCAATGGAATCAACTCCCCAATAAAAAGACACAGGCTTCGAAAATGGATCCATAAACAAGACCCATCATTTTGCTGCATACAAGAAATGCATCTCACTAACAAAGATAGATGCTTCCTCAGAGTAAGGGCTGGGAATAGGTTTTCCAAGCAAATGGACCCAGGAAGCAAGCTGGATTAGCTATCTTAATATCAAATAAAATAGACTTTCAACTAAGTGTATCAAAAAAGATAGAGAAGGGCATTACATACTCGTTAAAGGAAATATTCATCAAGAGGGCATCTCAATATTGAATATCTATGCCCCAATACAAGGACACCTACATTTGTAAAAGAAACTCTTCTAAATATTAAAACTAACATCGATCCACACACATTAGTAGTGGGAGATTTCAACACCCCACTCACAAAAATGGACAGGTCATCAAGACAGAAACCAAACAGAGAAATAATGAGTTTAACAGAGGTCATGAAACAAATGGACTTAATAGATATCTACAGAACGTTTCACCCAAACACAAAAGAATACACCTTCTTCTCAGCACCTCATGGAACTTTCTCCAAAATCAACCATATAGTTGGACACAAAGCAAGCCTCAACAGATACAAGAAAATTGACATAACCCCTTGTATCTTAACAGACCACCATGGAATAAAGCTGGACTTCAACAACAACAGAAATAACAGAAAGCCTACACACACATGGAAACTGAACAACTCTTTACTGGATGATTATTGGGTCAGGGAAGAAATAAAGAAGGAAATCAAAGACTTCTTAAAATCCAATGAAAGTGAAGGCACAACATACCCAAACCATGGGACACAATAAAAGCTGTGCTACAAGGAAAGTTCATAGCACTAAGTGCATTCAAAAAGAAAACTGTGACAGCTCATATTAGCGAGTTAACAGCTGAACTGGAAGAACTGGAAAAAAAAGAAGCAAACACTCCTAAGAGGAGAAGAAGGCAGGAAATCATCAAACTTAAGGCTGAAATCAACAACATAGAATCAAAAGAACAATATAAAAAAATCATTGAAACCAAGAATTGGTTCTTTGAGAAAATCAACAAAATAGATAAACCATTATCCAAATTAACTAAAAGGCAGAGGAAAAAAACTAAATCAACAAAATCAGAAATGAAAAGGGAGAAATAACAACAGACATTGAGGAAATCCAGAGAATCTTTAGGTCCTACTTTAAAAATCTATAATCCACCAAATTTGAAAACCTAAGTGGGGGATCCAAGATGGCGGGGCCAGCATGGACGTATTTTGATTTCGGGGTCAACAGTCACAAGGCAGCAAGTGTTGCAGGACGCTGTACAAAGGGCCTGACCCCTTCTAAATCTCTCCCAGCTACACAGGGACTACTGAAGATCCCTGGGCAGGATGCCCCTTCCAACTCTTGGACACGCTAGGAAGCTTCTGGACCCAGGAATTGGGATAACCCATCCCCCAAAAGGAGAGACCCCTGGTAAGTTCCAACCTAATACCCAGCTGGCAGATTCAGAAACCACGCAGAGATAATCCCCACACTGTTGGGCACTCCCAGGTCTCACACAGATGATCCAATTATCTGGTGAAAAATTGCGATCCTTGGAAGTGAGCGGAGCTCCACTGCAAAGTGCCTTCAGACTGTAGATCGCAGTCTGTGACGTCACTAGCCAGTTTCCAAGCCACTGGAGTGGCAAGGCTACTGGAGCTGAACTGCAGATTTACCTGCTACAGGAACCAACCCCGGGCAAACTGCAAGATATTTGAAACTGTCGTATATCAGACTTTTGTATTAGTACGGGCCCTTCCAGCTGGGAACGAAGCTTACTTGTACACAGCTCCGCCACCTGGATTAGTTAGGTCTCCACTTGGGAGGTGAGGCTGAATGACTCACCTTAGAGGGGTGGAGTAAGGCAACTCTACTCCTACACCACAGCGCCCCCTTTGGACCCAAGTCCAGAAGACAGCAAAAAAATTCCACAGGGCCAGAGGCCCCAGACAAAAAGAAAAAAAAAACAGAGCGAAATGTCTCCAACAAAAGAAAGCAACACTATTCCGTACAGCCCGAACCACCTCACCACAACTGAAACACATGAAAACGATGACAATTCTACATTACGGAAAGTGATAGAGTCCCTGCAAGAAGAACTTAAAACTATGAAAGAATTCAAAGAAGCCACAATTTTACAAGTCAAAACAACGAAGAGCATCATTAAAGAGCTCCAAGCCAAGGTGACAGAGCTTGAACAGGAAAAGGATAAAGCAATGAAAGATCTCCAGACAAAAACAAGTAAACTGGAGAAGGAAATGTATAAAACGAACAATACCATTCAAGACATGAAAATAGAAATGGAAACAATAAAGAAAACACAGTCAGAGTTAAAAGAGGAAATGGAGAATCAAGAGAAGAGAAGAGGAACTACGGATGTGAGTATGAAAAATAGCATGCAAGAGATGGAAGACGGGATCTAAGGCATGGAAGATTCGATGGAAGAAATCAGTACAACATGCAAAGAAAATGAGAAGGCTAAAAAATCTCTCACCCACAACATCCAAGAAATCAAGGACTCAATGAAAAGACGGAACCTAAGAATTATAGGCATAGAGGAAAGAGAAGACTCCCGACTCCATGGTCCAGGAAATATCTTCAACAAAATCATAGAAGAAAACTTCCCAAACCTAAAGAAAGAGATGCCAGTAAAAATTCAAGAGGCTTACAGAACACCAAACAGATTAGATCAGAAAAGAAACCCCTCTCGCCACATAATAATAGAAACTCCAAATGTAGAGAACAAAGACAGGATATTAAAAGCTGTAAGAGAAAAAGGCCAAGTCACATACAATGGCAGACCCATCAGAGTCACACCTGACTTCTCCTCAGAAACTTTAAAAGCTAGAAGGGCCTGGATGGATGTCCTACAAGCCCTGAGAGAACATAGGTGCCAAGCCAGACTACTATACCCAGCAAAACTCTTTATCAACACAGAAGGAGAAAACAAGATATTCCATGACAAAATCAAATTCAAACAATATCTCCTCACAAACCCAGCCCTACAGAAGATCCTAGAAGGAAAATTCCAACGCAGAGAAGATAACTACACCCAAGAAAACAGAGGAAATAGAAACCTCCACAGCAACTAAACAAAAAAGAAACACAAGACAGCCAGCTATACCAAAATAGTGGGAAATAACAACCCCTGGTCACTAATATCCATCAACATCAATGGACTCAACTCGCCAATAAAAAGACACAGACTTATAGACTGGATCCGTAAACAAGACCCATCTTTTTGCTGTATACAAGAAACACACCTCACTATTGAAGATAAACACTACCTCAGAGTAAAGGGCTAGGAAAAGGTTTTACAAGCAAACGGACCCAGGAAACAAGTTTGAGTGGCCACCCTAATATCAAACAAAATAGACTTCCAATTGAAGTTAATTAAAAAAGACAGAGAAGGGCATTACATACTCATTAAAAGAAATATCCACCAAGAGGTCATCTCAATATTGAATATCTATGCCCCAAATACAAAGGCACCTACATTTATAAAAGAAACGCTTCTAAAACTTAAATCGCACATCGATCCAAACACTTTAATAGTGGGAGACTTCAACACCCCACTCACAACTATGGACAGATCATCAAGACAGAAGGCAAACAGAGAAATAATGAGTCTAACAGAGATCATGAACCAAATGGACCTAACAGATATCTACAGAACGTTTCACCCAAACACAAAAGAATACACCTTCTTCTCAGCACCTCACGGAACCTTCTCCAAAATCGACCATATAGTTGGACACAAAGATAGCCTCAACAGATACAAGAAAATTGAAATAACCCCTTGTATCTTATCAGACCACCATGGAATAAAGCTGGACTTCAATAGCAAAAGAATCAACAGAAAGTCTACACTCACATGGAAATTGAACAACTCTTTACTAGAGGACCACTGGGTCAGGGAAGAAATAAAGAAGGAAATCAAAGACTTCTTAAAATCCAATGAAAATGAAGACACAAAATACCCAAACCTATGGGACACAATGAAAGCTGTGCTACGAGGAAAGTTCATAGCACTAAGTGCCTTCAAAAAGAAAATTGTGACAGCTCACATTAGCGAATTAACTGCTAAACTGGGTGAATTGGAAAAAGAAGAAGCAAACACTCCCAAGAGGAGCAGAAGGCAGGAGATCATCAAACTTAGGGCTGAAATCAACAACTTAGAAACAAAAAGAACTACACAAAGAATCAATGAAACCAAGAGTTGGTTTTTCGAGAAAATCAACAAAATAGACAGACCCTTAGCCAAATTAACTAAAAGACAGAGGAAGAAAACACAAATCAACACAATCAGAAATGAAAAGGGAGAAATAACAACAGACATTGAGGAAATCCAGAGAATATTTGGATCCTACTTTAAAAATCTATACTCCACCAAATTTGAAAACTTAAGTGAAATGGACAATTTTCTTGATAGATTCCAACTACCGAAGCTAAATCAAGATCAGATAAACAGATTAAACAGCCCTATAACCCATAAGGAAATAGAAACAGTCATTAAAAATCTCCCAACAAAAAAAAGCCCAGGCCAGATGGCTTTAACACGGAATTCTACAAGACCTTCAAAGAGGAGCTAACACCAGTACTTTTCAAACTCTTTCACAAAATAGAATCTGAAAGAACATTGCCAAACTCATTCTATGAGGCCACAATCACCCTGATTCCTAAACCACACAAAGACCCAACAAAGAAAGAGTACTTCAGGTCAATCTCCCTCATGAACATAGATGCAAAAATACTTAACAAAATAAAAGCAAACAGAATTCAAGAACACATCAAAAGTATCATACACCATGATCAAGTAGGCTTCATCCCAGGGATGAAGGGATGGTTCAACCTACAAAAGTCTATCAACGTCATTCACCATATAAACAAGAGGAAAGAAAAAAACCTCATGATAATCTCGCAGGACGCAGAAAAAGCATCTGACAAAATCCAACACCCCTTCATGCTAAAAGTTCTGGAGAGAACGCGCATACAAGGACCGTACCTAGAAATAATAAAGGCAATATACAGCAGGCCAGTGGCCAACATCAAAATAAATGGAGAGAAACTTGAAGCATTTCCTCTAAACTCAGGGACAAGACAAGGATGTCCACTTTCACCATATCTCTTCAATATAGTACTTGAAGTTCTTGCTAGAGCAATAAGACAACTAAAGGACATCAAGGGGATAAACATCGGAAACGAAGAAGTCAAATTATCCCTATTTGCAGATGATATGATAGTATACATAAGCGACTCCAAAATTCCACCAGAGAACTCTTACAGCTGATAAACAATTTCAGCAAAGTGGCTGGATACAAAATTGATTCAAAAAATTCAGAAGCCCTTCTTTATACAACAAACAAATGGGCTGAGAAAGAAATAAGGGAAACAAACCCCTTCACAATAGGCACAAACAACATAAAATACCTGGGGGTAACTCTAACCAAGCAAGTAAAGGACCTGTACAACAAGAACTTCAAGCCCTTGAAGAAAGAAATGGAAGAGGCCTTTAGAAGATGGAAAGATCTCCCATGCTCATGCCTAGGTAGGATCAACATAATAAAAATGGCCATCCTACCAAAAGCAGTATATAGATTCAATACAATTCCTATCAAAATACCAACACAATTTTTATAGACTTGGAAAGAGCTATTCTCAATTTCACATGGAACAACAAAAAGCCCAGAGTAGCTAAATCAATCCTGTACAAAAAAAAATAAAACAACAAAAACAAAAACAAAAAAACAAAAAACAAAAACAAAAAACAAAAAAACAAAAAAACAAAACAAAACCAAAAAACATCTGGAGGTATTACCATCCCAGATTTCAAGCTGTACTACAGAGCAATAGTTGTAAAAACAGCATGGTATTGGTATAGAAACAGACCAGCAGATCAATGGAATCGAATTGAAGATCCAGAAATAGACCCACACACTTATGGCCACCTAATTTTTGACAAAGAGGCCAAAACAGAACAATGGAAGAAGGATATCATCTTCAACAAATGGTGCTGGTCCAACTGGATGTCCATTTTCAAAAGAATGAAGTTAGACCCATACTTATCACCCTATACAAAACTTAAGTCGAAGTGGATCAAAGACCTTAACATAAGGCCGGTCACACTAAATCTACTAGAAGAAAAAGTGGGAGAAACCATCGAACTAATTGGCACAGGTGACAACTTCCTGAACAGAACACCAACAGCTCAGGACTTGAGATCAACAATCAATAAATGGGACCTTATGAAACTAAAAAGCTTCTATAAGGCAAAAGACACTGTGTCATTCGAACAAAACGGCAGCCTACAGACTGGGAGAAAATCTTCACCAACCCCACATCTCACAGAGGGCTAATATCCAAAATCTACAAAGAACTCAAGAATTTAAATGCCAAGAAACCAAATAATCCAATCAAAAAATGGAGAACACAGCTAAATAGAGAATTCACAAAGGAGGAATCCCTAATGGCTGAGAGACACTTGAAGAAATGCTCAACATCCTTAATCATCAGAGAAATGCAACTCAAGACGACTCTGAGATTCCATCTCACACCTGTCAGAATGGCTAAGATCAAAAACTCAAATGACAGCACATGCTGGCGAGGGTGTGGTAAAAGGATACCCTTCTCCATTGCTGGTGGGAATGCAGGCTTGTTCAACCACTATGGAGGTCAGTCTGGCGATATCTTAGAAAACTTGGAATAGCTCTGCCACAGGCCCCAGCCATACCACTTCTGGGTATACACCCAAAAGCCTCTTCACGGAATCATAAGGAAGTTTCCTCATCTATGTTTATAGCAGCCTTATTTGTAATAGCTAGAAACTGGAAAAAACCCAGATGTCTCTCAACTGAAGAATGGGTTAAAAAACTGTGGTTCATCTACACAATGGAATATTATTCAGCTATCAGGAACAATGAAATTATGCAATTTACAGCCAAATGGATGGAACTAGAAAAGCTCATCCTGAGTGAACTAACCCAGACTCAGAAGGATGCATATGGCATCTATTCACTTATAATAGGATTTTAGCTATATAGTAGAAGGTATCAATACTACAACTAACACACCAAAGGGAACTTGGACATAGACTTCTTATTTTTAATTTTTATTTTTATATATTAGTTATATTTTTTCTATTTTTTAGTCTTTTTTATCTCTTGTCTGCTTATTGGTTTGTTTGTTTAGTAGTTCTTTGTCCTAGGCAACGAGACACTTTTCACTGATGGTACTGCTTCGTAGACCCCCAATGAATGATGAAGCTCTTGGCCCTCATACGACCTCTCAACTGAGATGAGGGACTGTTATATAAGGACACCCCACCCAAGAGAAATGGGATGGAAGGGTTAGGAGGTAAAGAAAAAAAATGAAATGTGATGTTTCGGCCTTTTAGTACTAAGTGTCATAAACTGTTTAGGATAATTAAGAAATGCAAACTAATGGTTATGCAAGCCGGTAATTCTGTTAGGTACTATGACAGCCTATTATAGTTACTTGCTAAGCTAATCAGAAATAAACCTGCTAAGAGACAAGCAACATCTGCTTACCTTAATTTAAGAGATAGATAGGGCCTCTTCAAAAACCTCAAGAGATCTGCAGAATATGGCATTAAAAGATGTTTTCGTAACTTTAGATTTTTTATATCAAGACTTATCAACTCCTGATAGCACCCCCTATTCTCCTCCAAGTAGAAGATGAGCATCGATGAATTTTCAGTGGGAGATGATTGAATTAGTCGCAAGCCTATCTCTTGGTAGGAAAAGCCCCTTGCTCCAACTGTAGACAGAATGCTGTCCAAAAAGGACAAAACCTGGAAGCAGGTAAGTCGACACCCTAGCTCTGCTGAGATAGGGTAGGCAATTCCTTCATAACCCCTGCTCTACAATCAATGTCTGTCAGAGAAATGGGGCCAAATGACTGAAGATCGATGCTGTAATGTATGGAGAGTAAATGGGAACTGTCCAGGCAGCCATTGGTATGTCATTTCTTAGTATGGGAAGCTGCAGGCACTGTACTTCCTATAAAATCAGATATATTTATCCCTCTCAGGTCTCTGAGGTGGTTGAATAACAGAGAGCTAGAGTCTCATAATTAAATTTTGAGTTGTTTAGGAGTCAAGAGTGTGTTATAGATCTAAGAAGATACTTTTAAAATTGTGTTGCAAGTTAGTATGAATGTTGAGTCAGATATAGAACTTTAAACTCATGGAGATGGTTAGATAGTAGAATGTTAAAGTCAGGTACCAAATACATATGGACTGGACATTTGGAATGTACGCTAAGCCATATAGCCCTCATAACTGTGGCCTAATTACCTCTGTTGTTTTGTATTATATTTATTATTATAAGAGAAAGAGCCATTTGTTGGACTGAAAGGGAAAACTGTAGGAGGAAATAATATATACCTTCAACTTAAAAGAAAAAAAAAAGGGAAGAGGATGGGGCATTAAGGGTGGGAGGGTGGGACAGGAGGGGGAATAGGGAGGGGACTGCGATTGAGATGTAACTTGAAGAAATAAAAAATAAAGGAAAAAAAAGAAAAAAAACCTAAGTGAAATAGACAATTTTCTTGATAGATTCTACCTTCTGAAGTTAAATCAAGATAAGGTTAACAGATTAAACATCTCTATAACCCCTATGGAAATATAAACAGTCATTAAAAAATCTCCCAACCAAAAAAAGCCCAGAGCAAGATGGTTTCAGCACAGAATTCTATCAGACCTTCAAAGAAGAGCTAATACCAATACTCTTCAAATTCTTCCACAAAATAGAAACAAAAGGAACACTGCCAAACTCCTTCTATGAGGCCACAGTAACTCTGATTCCTTAACCACGCAAAGACCCAACAAAGAAAGAGAACTTCAGACCTGTTTCACTCATAAAAATATATGCAAAAATACTTAATAAAATACTGGCAAACCGAATCCAGGAACACATCAAAAGTATCATACATCATGATGAAGTAAGCTTCATCCCATGGATGTAGAGATGGTTCAGCATACAAAAATCCATCAATGTTTTTTTTGCCACATAAACAAGCTGAAAGGAAAAGACCACCTGATCATGTCGCTAGATGCTGTAAAAGCATTTGACAAAATCCAACACCCCTTCATGCTAAAAATCCTGGAGAGAATGGGCATACAAGACCATACCTAGAAATAATAAAGGTGATATACAGCAAGCCAGTAGCTAACATCAAGTTAAATTGAGAGAAACTTAAAGCATTTCCTCTAAACTCAGGGACAAGGCAAGGAAACCCATTATCGCCATATCTCTTCAACATAATACTTGAAGTTCTTGCCAGAGCAATAAAACAATAAAGGAGATTAAAGGGATACAAACTGGTAATGAAGAAGTCAAATTATTCCTATTTGCAGATGATATGATAGTATACATAAGTAACCCCAAAAATTCCACCAGAAAACTCTTACAGTTGATAAACACCTTCAGCAAGGTGGCTGGGTACAAATTAATTCAAAAAAAATCAGAATCCCTTCATTATAGAACAAATAAATGGGCTGAGAAAGAAATTAGAAAACAACACCCTTCACAATAGCCATAAACAATATAAAATACCTCAGGGCAACTCTAACCAAGCAAGTGAGAGAGAACTGTATGACAAGAACTTCAAGTCCTTGAAGAAAGAAATTGAAGAGGATATCAGAAGATGGAAAAATCTCCCATGCTCATGGATAGGTAGGATCAACATAATAAAAATGGCCACCCTGCCAAAAGCAATATACAGATTCAATGCAGTTTCTATCAAAATACCACCACAATTCTTTATAGACCTGGAATCAGCAATTCTCAACTTCATATGGAATAACAAAAAACCCAGAATAGCTAAATCAATCCTGTAAAAAAACAAAACAAAGCAAACAAACAAAAAAAAACAAACCAAACCAAAACAAAACAAAACAAAAAAACACCACCACCAACAACAAAAATCTGGAGGTATCACCATCCCAGATTTCAAGCTGTACTACAGAGCAATAGTAATAAAAACAGCATGGTACTGATATAGAAATAGACAACTGGCTCAATGGAATCCAATTGAAGACCCAGAAATGATCCCACACACCTATGGTCACTTAATTTTTGACAAAGAAGCTAAAACCGCACAATGGAAAAAGGACAGCATCTTCAACAAATGGTGCTGGTCCAACTGGATGTCGACATGTTAAAGAACGAAATTAGACCCATACTTATCACCTTGTACAAAACTTAAGTCCAAGTGCATCAAAGATCTAACATGAAGCCTGACATACTAAATCTATCAGAAGAGAAAGTTGAGAAATCTCTCGAACTCATTGCAACAGGTGACAACTTCCTGAACAGGACACCATCAGCTCAGGATCTAAGACAAACAGCAATAAAAGGGACCTCATGAAATTGAAAAGCTTCTGTAAGGCAAAAGACACTGTCATTCAAACAAAATGGCAGCCTACAGATTGGGAAAAAATCTTCACCAACCTCACATCTGACAGAGGGCTAATATCCGAATTTACAAAGAACTCAAGAAATTAAAGGCCAAGAAACCAAATAATCTGATCAAAAAATGGGGAACAGAGCTAAACAGAATTCATAAGGAGGAATTCCTAATGTCTGAGAGACACTTGAAGAAATGCTCAACATCTTTAATCATCAGAGAAATGCAACTCAAGAGAACTCTGAGATTCCATCTCAACCTGTCAGAATGGCTAAGATCAGAACTCAAATGACAGCACATGCTGGCAAGGGTGTGGGGAAAGGGTAACTCTTCTCCATTGCTGGTGGGAGTGCAGGCTTGTGCAACCACTATGGAGGTCAGTCTGGCAATATCTTAGAAAACTTGGAATAGCTCTTCCTTGGGACCCAGCCATACCACTTCTGGGTATACATCCAAATGATTCCTCACCAAATCACAGGGAAGTTTCCTCATCTATGTTCATAGCAGCCTTATTTGTAATAGCTAGAAACTGGAAACAACCCAGATATCCCTCAACTGAAGAATGGATTAAAAGATTGTGGAACATCTACACAATGGAATACTACTCAGCTATCAGAAACAATGAAATGATGCAATTTGCAGCCAAATGGATGTAACTAGAGAAGCTCATCCTGAGTGAGCTAACCCAGACTCAGAAGGATGCACATGGCATCTATTCACTTATAGTCAGATTTTAGCCATATAGGACAGGATAATTATACTACAACCAATGCACCAAAGGGAATATAAACATAGACTTTTTTTTTTCTGTCAATGAGACACTTTACCCTAGTGGTCCTTCTTTAAATGCCCCCAGTGTATGAGGAGGCTCTTGGCCCTCATATGACTGCTGAACTGGGGTGGGGGACTGTTATGTAGGGACACTCCACTCCAGAGGAGTGGGATGGAAGGGATAGGGGGTAGAGGGTGGGAGAGCGGGACTGGGAGGGGTGGAAAGAGGACACTGTCATGGAGATGTAACCTGAAGTAATAAATAAATATTTGAAAAAAGGAAATTTCTGTACATAATTTTTCTTCATTTAACTTTTTAGAATTTTGATACTAACACTGAGCTGTGTACTAATACCTAAGCTGAAAATGTTTCCTGATATGGTTCTGTTTTTACTTACTTAAATTTTTTGGCTACTTAGTGTTACTTTCAAGACAATGAAAACCTTTTTATTGAGTGCCAGATAGTACAAATGAAAAATGCCAATTATTTATAGTGGCAACTTCATCCAGGATGTGTTAATTTCTCCTTCCTGGGCAGGCTTGCATTTCTCAGGAGTTGGGGCAAAAAGATATTGTTAGTGTTCCAGTTACTAATATCATACTGAGATGCTGGAACTAACTTTGCCAGGTTTCAATGGGTCTTGTTCTATAATAACAGGCTTGGTGTAAGGAACCGGATACCGGTCTTCTCTCTTTAACCAAAGGATACTCCTGAGATAAGTCTTTTGATTCATGTAGTTGAGGTCTATGGCTAAAATGCAAAATTTTTATGTTTATGTCCCCAGACCCAACTTAAAGGTAAATAGAATGAAAGACAAAATAAGAATGATTTATCTTTCTATAGATTCCTTGAGTTTAAAGTGAGTGTTGCATCAGCAAACTTTTAACCTTCACCTTCCTGGTGCTGGCTCATGATATTACTGGTCTCATTGGATTCTAACAGAGTAGACCATTCCATTTTTTTTCCTTTATGAATTTCCTTCATCTAGAAAACAAATCATGGTTTTGCAGCTGATTCTACCTTCTGAAAAATAAGATTATTTCTTTGATCAGACTGGAACCACTGATCTTAGCAGAACTAATAAGATAAGAAAGAAGCAGCGATCTTTGTCCTAATTAGCCTGGTAGCTTTCAGCCTTTCTAGGCCATGATAATTGTGCTTGCCCTTCAGAAACTCCTTCATGTGTAGCAGGGAAGCAGTCACAGACAACATGTAAACAAGTGATTATGAATATAATACAATCAATGTCTATTGAGACTAGAACTTAATTTTCACATAATTCACATATGTTAATATTCTTTTTTTCAAACTTAAACATATTTAGTTAAGTTGCTTTCAAATACATGTGGCATGCTTGTAAAAACTTTGAAGAGGACATTCCTAGAAAGTTTGAAATGATCAAAAGTTAGTTTGTGTAGTAGTTGAAGAGAACTTTTCAGTATGAGCTCCCAGTGATTCTGTGCATCTTCAGAAGTTGTATTCATTCAGTGGTCACCAGATCATGACATCACAACTTATGCTTCATCTTATTTTGTTTTTATCATATTCTATCTTTTATATTCCCATCTTTCCTATTCTTAAATAGTCCTCATCATATTTTATGACACGTATATGTGTGTGCATTTCTGTGTATGCATATCTGTGCATTCCTACAGATATATAGATTATATGTATGATAGACAGCACACCTCTATTGTACCATATATCACTGCATTTATTTTATTATTATATAAATACAGGTGTATATATATATGCATATATGTTCTGTAAATGATAAAAAAGTATGAGTATTTGTCTTTCCAAAACTTCCCCATTGTGCTTAACGAGTGATCTCCTATTCCATTCAAAACACTTAACAGATTATTCCATTTGGAACCTGATTCACTTGAGGTGTATAGAGTCAGATTTGATCAGCTAGAGCAGCCAGTGGTAAGAGAATTCTGAGTCCAATATAAAGGAATGAGAGAAGAGACTCAAGTTTTAGTTCAAGAAAAATTTGAAATTTCACTGGAAGGCACTTTTGGCCACATCACTGTGACCTCAAATGCCTTCCTGCCCCATGCATGCTTTATACATTGAAATGTCACTGTTGTTCTTTATACTTAAACCCTTCTATAGAGCAGAAGGTAAACTAGACTCTTTTTCTAATGTATTTTAGCTCTATGATTTCTTTGTAACTTGGTTTCTCTCTGTGTGTTGTTGCAGGGAACAACAGTAATACCATCACTCTCATCAGTGCTGCATGACAGCAAGGAATTCCCCAACCCAGAGATATTTGACCCTGGCCACTTTCTAGATGGGAATGGAAACTTTAAGAGAAGTGACTACTTCATGCCTTTCTCCACAGGTAAGAGAAACTCATTTCCATGGTTGCAGTGGCATGTATATCTGTGGGGACTTACAAAGTGGCTCCCAAATGGCTTGTGGACTGCAGTTTGTGCAGACTGAGGAGCATGACTCTCAATGCCCATGCAGTGTCCTTCATAAGGAGCTTTCTTTTCCTGTCGGGCCATGAAAGTTAGGCTGTTGGTTGTTCATGCATTGTTCACAACTCAGAAAGCTAGAGTATAGGACATTCGTGTTCTTCCTTTAGATCCATCAGAGACACCACAGTTACATTCCTAGAAAGCAAGCATCATTTACACTTTACTCTATCGTGGAAATGAAGACACCAGAAATTAAATTCATGTCTTTTTATTGTTGTGTCATTCACATCCATCTCAGCTAGGCATTTTTACATATCTCAAAAAATACATAAAATTGGCAAAGAGCCTCAAATGCACTTAGTAAACACATGAATGAATGATACTTAAGTTGTAGTTGGTATAGGGCAATGAGAAAGTCCCAGATCTCTTGGTTATGGGGGAGAAATCAGCATATTCCTCACTCAAATATAATATATATATTAATTAACACTAAAATGAAGCAATACTCTAATAAATAACTTTTTACATGTCTGACAAGGCATGAATAATGGAACATTATAATTAGAAATCATATATCATTAAAAGAAGGCCATGAGTAATTAGATCTGGGTATTCCTACTTAGCTCAGATTCCCAGAAACTTCAAGATCTTCATGAGATGATGGAGACATTGTATTTGTGTCAGTGTGTCCTGCAGGGATCACTGGGAACCTTGCTTCTCCCCATTCAGGATGACTAATGGATACTGAGTACACACATGCAGTGTGTATGCTGCCTTTGGATATACAACTTCCTTCCTTGCTTTTTGTAGTTTTGATGATGAACACAGAAAACCCTCTTGGTCAGTTTCCCAGGTCAGACTACAGGTGTGAACAACCAAACCTGGCTAAAGAGTATTTTTGAAGAATGTATCTCTTAAGAGTGTATGTTAGTTGGAAAAAAAATTCGTTCCACCTTTGTCTATTTGCCTAATTAGTTGTCCTTTCACCTAGTCATTCATCTACCCACCTATCCAATAACTCTTCATTCATCCATAATCTCTTGGTGTCAGATGTATAGTGATTCTCACTTTTATGAAGAAGACATAGTAATCTTCAACTTTTTTTTTCTAGGAAAACGGATTTGTGTAGGAGAGGGTCTGGCCCGTATGGAGCTGTTTCTATTCCTGACCACCATTTTACAGAACTTTAAACTGAAATCTCTGCTTCACCCAAAGGACATCGATATGACCCCAGTGCTGAATGGATTTCTCGCTCTACCACCCCATTTCCAGCTCTGCTTCATTCCTCACTAAAGTGATCAGACTTTCTGACCAAAGCTGTGCTGTCTTCTGCAAACTCCTCAAGGTCTTCATTCACCTTCTTTCCCATGAGGGATGTGTCCCTCCTCCCTTCTCCCATAACTCCATTCTCTCAAGACTCAGGAAACATCTATCAACCATTTTACAACTTCTGAATTCACTGCAGTCACTGCACAAATATACTAATATTTTCTATTCTCTATGAAAGTTTGCTAACCCTGTGCTTTTGTGTGTATCCAATTCTGAGTTAAAATAAAGGTTCACTGTAAAACAGTAATTATTATAAGATAACTCATGGTCATTTTTCTTCTGTATGTTTTCAGTAATAAATATATTTCCTTTGTGTACCTGTTCTCAGATTTCCTTACAATTTGGGTAAGAAATGAAAGAAAATAGTGTCCTATCATTTCATTCTGATCCGCATAATGAGAAGCAAAGAGAATGCAAGATTCGGTTCTAGAGAGTTATATCATTCGCTAAAGTGCTTGTCATAAAACATGAAGACCTAAATACAATCTCTAGCATATATCTAAAGATCAGGCAATGTGATTTGTGTTTGTTACACCAACACTGAGGAGACAGAAACAAGATATCCCTGGAGCTTACTCAAAACCCAGCTAGGTCCAGTTATTGAGCATCATATCTCATGAGTTACCCTATCTCAAAAAAAAAAAAAAACAAGCTTTTAAATTCACATATGCTGAGCCACACTTAGATTCACTGGAAGTATTTGTATTTGAAATAAATAGACAGAGTCTAGGAGCAGCCTTACTCCATAGAGAACATGTCACAGGGAGAAATGCACATTCTGGGTGGAGGTCAAGTCTTGTTTTGCTGTTACTGTCAACAAAAGTTAAAATATTATTGTTCTCAGCTTAGAAATGAGCCATGCATTTTGCTTACTTATTGTTAGCCATATGCTTTCTGAGCCCGTGTTCTCTCTCAACAAGAACAATACTCCCAGGAAGAGTCATAGTTCTAGATGCTGCATTTCCTTCTCACTACATTAAAGGTTACAAAATGAGCAGTGACATCATTCCCTGCCCTTTCCTGTCTCAGTCTTATTGGAAGCCCCTGTGTCTGGTATTGCTAATTTCCTAACTTTGGGTTTACTGTGCAGATGTATCTGCACATGTGTTAGTGCACAGACATACAGGCACACATGCCCTGTGATCCCTATACAGATGGTCATGGTATAAAATGTGACTCTTTGTATAACTTGACTAAAAATACTTATATTTTGTACAACTATGCATTTTTTCAGTAAGGATATGTTACACACTACTCCACTATGCTCAGGCCTTTAAACTTGGACTCAGATACACCACCGGTTTTCCTGGGTATTTCTGTTGTGGTCAGACTACACTGGAAATTATTAGTTCTAAGATGATGTGAAACATTTAGTTTGATAAGTTAATTCTTATCTATTATAAACATCTATCTATCTCTATATATACATATATATTTCTATCATCTATCAATCTATCATCTATCTAATCTGTTTTGTCTTCCTTTCCTATGTCTGTCTGTCTATCAATCTATGACTCTACCTCTCATATTGGTTCTGTTTATTAATAAATATGAGCAATTAAACAAGTAATTTTCTGGACTTTTTTATCATCTATCTTGAAGTTTTCTGGCATATACCTGTAGAGTGTAAGCAATTTAACTTGGAGTTTTCAATCATTTAAAAATTAATTTTAATATGCTGTGTTGCTTTTGAGGAATTAGATTTCCTACTGAATCTTGACCCTTCATTTGCAATATACTTTCTCCATCGATATTCTAAAATATCTTTTTCCCCACTTTGTAGCAAAAGAAATATTGCTGTAAATTTTTTCTTTCACTACTAGTGAGCATCTTCATCTACATTCATATTTCCTTTAATTAAAAGAAATTCTATTAGATATTTTGTGGGCCTTAACTTTTATTATTCATTTTGTCTCTGACCTTTATATCTGTATTTTATAACTCATATGTGTTACTTCTCAATTGGCTTTCAAATTCTTTACAGTACCTTTACATCATATGCATATTTATGTGTATATACATGTAAAAACCATAAATTTTGTCCTAGTTATGTGTATTTGGTTAATCTACCCATTTTCATATACTATTATGTTCTTAACCTTTATGGATTCTTTGACTTTTTTTTAACTGAGCTAATTAGACAGCTCAGCAGCTGAAAGCACCAATGGCACAAGAATGTAGACTTGAGCTCACATTCTCAGCATCCACATGAAAGCTGGGTTCTGGAGAAAGGTCTTATGTGTGGTTTACAAAAGCAGATTTTTAATGCTCTGAGATCTGGTTACCGCCCTTTCTGAGGCATTCTCTGATTGGATAATAAAAGTCACTGATGGCCGATTAGCTGGGCAGAGAGAGAATAGGAAGGTGTGACTTCCTGGGAGGAAGAAAGGAAACCTGGGAAGAGACAGAAGAAGCTTCACAAGGAGACACAGAGGCTGACAGATGCCCCTGAGAACTTGGAAGGTACAGCAAGTCACATGGCTGGTAGGGAATAGTTGGTTGGGTTAACTTAGGCGAGCTAGTTGAGAGTCTGCCCAGATAAGGCCTAAGCATTGAAATATTAAAAGGTCTTGGTGCATTTAATTATTGTGGAAAAGGGCTGTGGTTGGTCTTATGCTTTATCACCAGGAGACCTAAGTCCCGTCAGGCCTCCTGCATGGGCCTATAAGGGTTTGATTGGTAAACAGGTAACTTGTATTTGCTGATTTCACTATGTGAGAACAGCTCAGTCTGAGTAAGACATAAATATATACACATAGCCAATAATAATCTTGTTGGCTATATGGAATCCACATGATTTATTATTGCATGTCATCCTTTTATATGACATGAATGGAGACTTACAAATTTCTTTCTCTTGCTCAAACAAAAAGCAGGACATCTTCTATAATTTATCTGTGCATCCTGCATGTCCCAAGCATTTTTGTAACTATATAACTATATGTTACTTATGAGAAATCATATAGTTTCAGAATGAAAGGACCAGACACCAATAAAATGGAGATGGCCTCAACAAGATGCATTCTCCTGAATGCTGAGATGCTGAGACATATTTATTCCAGCATCCTGCTTCATCCAAACCCAGATGACCTTAATTCACCCAAACTTAGACTGTTCCATCAAGTTCCACTTCCTGGATGACTTCAAAGAAACCCCTGGATCCCAAATGACCTTTCAGACTGTCTCAAACAGGACTTCATTTGGGCCTACATTTTCAATATTTGAGAGATTAAACAACAAATGTTACTATCAAATTAATTAACCTTTTTTTTTCATTTTTATTTGGGCCCATAACAGGGTTTCTTCACCCAAAATCAGCATGAAGCAAACTTTCAGTGGAACTATATCCCATTCCCAAGAAAGGGTGCATGGGTTGTTATTATTATATGGTTAATGGATGTTTGATGTTATAATGGGGATGGTTATATGTTATAATTGGTCTTATTTAAAAAGGAGGTTTAGGAACTTAAACTAAAGTTAAAAAGAGGGGGAATATGGGTATATAATATAGGAATGATAAGATACAAGGGTAAATTGTTGATTCTGCTATGAAACTTAGAGCTATCACTATTCTATAAATAAGGTTAATTTTTGATTCATTGGTATAGAATTTTATATACTGATACAGATTTAAGGTTATTTTAACACACATATATGCATACATCAACTGTTATATAAGGTATTGTGCCTATATAACTCATTTAAAAGTACAGGTTTACTTCCAATCCTTTTATGGGCTGCTATTGCAATCTATTTAGGCGTTTGGGTAATACAAGTTGATGGCTGGCCAGTCAGGCTCATGGTCATGTCAGATACTAATCTTAATTTATCACAAAATTTTGCTTCATAGGTTAAACAGATAGTAAACACTTAAAAATATACAGTTTGCCTGTTCAAACATTAATAGATAGATAGATAGATAGATAGATAGATAGATAGATAGATAGATAGACAGATAGATAGATAGATAAATGTCTTTAAAACCCTCAGAGGCTAACAAGGTGACATGCATGCATGACTAGGAGTATGTTTTTCTTAACTGTCCTAAACAGTTTAAGACGGTTGGTATCAAGAGGCCAGAGCTTCACATTTCATTTTTAAGTATCTCTAGGTACGATACCATTAGGAAGCGTTACCTTAAATTTTGTATCAATATACAAAGATCTATTCAAATGTGGCTAAATATACTCTTAATTTTGTATCAATAAACAAAGATCAATGCCTATGCGGCCCAATACAATCTTAATATTGCGTCCATATACAAGGGTCAATACCATTGTGGCCAACTATAATCTTGGTTTTGTATCAATATACAAATATCAATACTGACGTAGACCAATACAATCTTATTTTTGCACAATAAACAATGGTCAATAC
>CAJQZJ010009141.1:7051192-7143072 GCA_907164525.1 Lophiomys imhausi
ATCTCTTGAGGTTTTTGAAGATGCTCTATCTATCTCTTATATTTAGAAAAGCAACTGTTGCTTATCTCTTAGCAACTTGATTTCTGATTAGCTTAGAAAATAACTGTGATAGACTGTCATATTAACTAACAAAATGACAAGCTTGCATGACTGTTAGTTTGCATTTCTTAATTATCCTAAACAGTTTATGACAATTGGTAGCAAAAGGCTGAAACTTCACATTTCATTTTTTTTTACCCCCTAACCCTTCCATCCCACTCCTTTGGAGTGGAGTGTCCCTGCATAACAGTCCCTCACCCCAGTTCAGAGGTCATATGAGAGCCAAGAGCCTCCTCATACACTGGGGGCCTACAAGGCAGTACCACCAGTAAAAAGTGTCTCATTGCCAGGGAGAGAAAACTAAAAAAACAAACAATCAAATAAACAAACAAACCTATAGACTATGGTAGAAAATATTTAGGTTCAGAACTTCAGATTCACCAAGATAGGATAGATGATTTTTTTTCTTCAAGGTTGTCTGATACAAATAGTCTAAACATTATGTATGTAAGTTTTATATATGGTTCTCCTGTTAGTTTCATATTTGTTCTTACTGTACATAGATTTTTAAAAATAGCTTTTTTACCAGGCAAAAAGGGGAAATTGTTAAGATGATCTGTTGTGTATTCTAAATGTTAATCTGCTGCCAGAGGTACACTTGCTGTGCCAGGCCATAAGTATACCATGTGATGCTGTGTTACCTTGTTTGCCAGCCATTGTCTCAGGTTGGTTGAATAGATGCTTCACCTTGGATTGGGTAGATGAGAGATAGGAGGGGAAAAGGTTGGCAGGCTCTTGAGGAGCAGGGAGGATCATGGGAAGAAGAAGTGAGGCAGAAGAAAGAATGCAGATGGGTTAGAATGAAGAACATCATTACATATGGCCAGAAACATTGGCATAGTATGGAGAAAAATATCCTAGGGAATGTATATATATGTTATGGGGTTTTATTTGGGGATAAAATTAAAAGCTAGCTTAGACAGGCTAAGATTGCACTCTCCAGGCTAAGGTTTGTTAAAATACAACGTGTCTCAATATGATCATTTATAATGGCAGGTTAAGGATTAACACAGGTGACAAATTAACTATAAATATTGATAATAATTTAATTAATTATTTCAAGAGCTGGGCATGTGTGCACACTTCTGAAACCTTGTGCCCTGTTTTAATATAGTCATCCCTGTTTGTGTGAATGAAAACTTCCAAGCCCTGTACATGACACACCCTCCATCTGCCCTCAACCTATAGGGCATTTTCTAATGTCTATGCCCAACTATATCCTGTGTATCTTGCTCTAGGGTCTAATGGGGCAATTGTGCCTGAGCATTTCCTTCATGTACCCTTCCAATGCAAGATCTAATCCTTAACACCAAACTTGAACCAATATGCATTCCTTGCATATCAGTCAAGCCCCAGGTGTCCATCTGACTTCATACCATCTAAGCAATATTTAGTCTTTAGGCCCAACCTAGTCCATACCTACACACCCTATATTTAATCTCAACCTGCTTTGTCCATATCAGATATAGAACTAACGTAAGAAGCCCACACGCTCAGATCTCACTGCAAAAATACACACAACATGAAATATAAAGGCAGTATCTCCCCTAAAAAATGGATCAGTTCTATGGAACTTTTCCTAATGAGAATTACCAAAGATGAACCCCATGACGTAGAATTTAAATGAACACTCATGAACTTCACAAAGTATTCAAGGAGAAGCTGTGGAAATGGCTCAATAGTTAGGAACACTCTCTGCCCTGCTCTTCTAGACCTCCTGGGTTCAATGTCCAGAAAGCACATGGTTGCTTAGAGTCATCTACAATGGGGTCCAATGGCCTCCTCCCTTGTATAAGTGTACAAGTAGACAAATCACTCTTATTCATAAAATACACCAACAAAAATGTCAACTTTAAAAAAGACACACAAAAAAATGAAATCAATAAATTTAAAGTGAATGATTAAATAAATGATCAGTGCTTGCATGATGCCCGGAAAACGCCAACAGAAGGCTGATGAAAAGAATGAATACAATACAGGATTTGAAAATGTCATTCATTTGGGAGATAGAAATAATGCAGTGAAATCAAGGTGAAACAAAGATGGAATTGAAAACCCATAATCCAACTAGAAAAGTCAAGGGAAAACCTGAAAAGTAGAACAAATAAAACAGAAAATAGAATACCAAGACATGAAGATGCAGTAGAGGATCTAGACAAAACAAATAAAGAATAGTAAAAAAATCAAAAACATGCAAAATGAACACACAGGAAATATGAGACCCCAGGAAAAGATCCGACCTTTGAATTATTGGAATATATAAGTGAAAAGATCTCAGGTCAGTGGGCTAGATGAGATCTTCAACAAAAACATAGAACAAAAATTTCCCAATAATACAAGAAATACATAGAACATCAAAATAGACAAGCTCAGAAAACAAACTTCTCATGGCATAACATAAATGGCTAAGTATATAGAACAAAGAAAAAGTATTGGCAGCTACAAGAGAAAAACAATGAGTCACATATGAAGAAAAATTCATCACAATGATAGCTGATTTTTCAAGGTTAACCATGAAAGCAAGCAAAGCTGGGAGAAAAGCATTCCAAGCCCTAAAAGACCATGACTGCCAATCTAGAGTAATGTAGGTAGCAAAATTATGTCCCACAAATGGAAGAAGAAAAATCTATGATATGAACAGCTTGAAAAGGTTTATCTTCCCTCTCTCTGCCCTCTTCCCATTAGGCTTCCTCCTGCCCTCTTCCCATTAGGCTTCCTGGCTGGCCTTGAAGGCACTGACCAACTACTTCTATAGGAGCTCACTCATCCAGATTAACAAAGTGAAGTACTCCAGGCACAGGGTTAGTGCCCATGCTACTCACTGCCCTATGACTTCTCCATTATGCAAGACTGGTATCTCTGTGGAGGATGCTCACAACTGTATTCCTGAGCTGGAAAATGAGACGCCATGTTTTGTGTTTATGATAGATATGGAGGGAAATAAGTTGTCTTGTTCTGTGTCAAACTTTTTCCTGATATCATAAAAGAACAGAAGGCATATCCAGTGGCTTTAGAAGATGCCTACTTGGGTATTGCTGACAAACTGATCACAGGGGAAGTCATTAAGGAGCTCCTACAGATTTCCAGGATACCCACTGAAGATGAGGATGATGAAGAAAATGTAGAAGATAAAGATGATGTGAATAATGCACAAAGATTCTATAGGAGAGCTATTGGCATGGTGTGGTCAAAATTGTCTAAAGAGCCCTCGCCATAGCAAGTCTGGAGCTGGGACTGTTGAGGAACCAGGGTCCTAGGATATCAGGGTCAATGGAAAGGGAGTGTTTTCCTATAACTATCTCTTCTGTATTTTAGTTCTATCCTCATAATCTTTTACTCTATACCTAACCTCTGTGTTTACATGGATTGTAGCTTGCTTATTGAATATTTAAAAACTAACAGCCACATGTAAATGAACACATACCACAGTTGTCTTTTGTGGCATTGGTTACCTCACTCAGGATGATTTTTATAACTTCATCCATATGCTTGCAAATTTTTTTTCACAGCTGAGTAACATCACATTGTGTAAATGTCCCACATTCTTTTCCTCCATTCATCTATTGATGGCCATGTAGGTTGTTTCAGTTTTTGGATATTATGAATATAGCAGCAATGAACATAGTTGAGCAAGCATCTCTGTAGTAGGATGGAGCATCCTTTAGGTATATGTTTAAGAGTGGCATAGCTGGATGTTCATGTATATTAATTCGTATTTTCCAAAGGAACTATCACACTGGTATCCATAGTGACTGTGTAAGTTTGCAATCCCACAAGCAATGGATGAGGGTGTCCCTTGTTCTATATCCTTTCCAGCACAAACTGTCATTTGTTTTTATTAATATTAGCCATCATGATTAGTGTAACATGAGATCTCAAAGTAGTTTTTACTTGCATTTCCTCAATGACTAAGAATATTGGAAATTTTACTCCGTATTTTTCAGCCATTTGTACTTCCCCTTTTGAGAATTCATTGAATGTGTACCCCATTTTTAAAATTAGGGTATTTGTTTTCTTGATGTCCAGTTTTTTTAGTTCTTTATATTTTATATAAAAATCCTCTATTGCATGTGTAGATGGTAAAAACTTTTCCATTCCATAGGCTGCCACTTTATCCAAATGATGGTTTCCTTTTCCATACAGAAGCTTTTCAGTTTAATGAGGCCATTTTAATTGCTGTTAGTTGTTGTTCTTAGTATCTGTGCTATTGGTGGTCTTTTCAGAAAGTCTTTTCTTATTACACTGCGTTTAAGACTTTTTACCATGTTTTCTTCTACCATGTTCAGTATATCCTGTTTTATTTTGAGATGCTTGATCTATTTGGAGTTGAGTTCTGTGCAGGATACTACAGATCCTGTAGGCATCTATTTGAATTCTTCTACACCCAATTTGAAAAGCACCATTTGTTGAATATGTTGAATTTTTTCAGGTGTGTATTTATGGCATTTTTATTAAAACATACTGATGTCAATAGGAATGTAAATTCATGTCTGGGTCTTTAATTTGATTCCATCTATCAATGTGTCTATTTTTATGCCAATACTATGCTGTTTCAGTTGTCCAATTGTCCCTGGATTCCTTAGATGTATGCTTTAAATCTCCTGGAAAGATAAGAACAGAGCCCTGCCCTAATCCTAACTCTGGGACACAACTTTTTTTTGGGGGGGAGGGAGAATCAGGTAATATTTTTCCTGGAGCAATTTTGTTTTTTGACAATATAAAAGGTATTATCTTTCAATTGAGATTAAAAAAGAAATTATTTTTATATTTTGGAACTAAACAAACTTTTAAGTGTATATATTTTGAGATCTCAAAGGACAATTCACTTTGAATTTCAGCATGCCTTTTGTGAGTATCTTTCAAACTTAAATCCTTCCAAATCCTATGTGCCTGTCTCTGCATTCTAAATATTGGGATCAAAGGCATGAGGAAACTGATGGGATTAAAGATGTGCACCACTACCCCTGGATCAAAGATTTTTTCTATTTAGAGCTTGCTTTGTGTTGGGCTGACCTTGAGCTCTGAGATCTCCATGTTTCTGTCTCTAGTGTGTTGGGATTAAGGGTGTATCCTTCTCAAATGATGGGATTAAGGGTGTGCACCATCACCACCCTGTTCCTTGTAACTCTAGAATTTATAAGACAACTATCTCTATAGTGATCCTCCTGTCTCTGCAGGAGTTAAAGGCATGGGCTAACACCACGCATTTCATGTATTTTACCTTAGCTCCAAATTTTTTCAGCTCTTGGAGGTTTAGAAAACCAGGTTGAACTGCATTAACCTTTAATTTATTTACAGTATTTTAAACCTCTTACTGGCTTTTTAGTGTCAAACCATGAAAATATCCTTTATATCTACCAAAAAAAAAATCTTTTAAGCTGCTATCAAGTTTGTGTAAGCTATGTGGCCACTTGTAGTCTAATATTCCAATCTGAAGTTAAGGCCATTTTCTTTAATGCTAGTAAGGCAAGTATAACTTTGGTAAATTATAGTTTGAAAATTTTATATTGTATTTTTATTATTTTTTAAGCTTATTAACTTTTTTCTTAAAAAAGTATTATTTTGTTTTTCTTATGTTACTTCTAGAACATAGTTTCCTCCCTTCTCCACTCCTGGCCCCTCCCTCCCTCCCTCCTTCCTTCCCTCCCTCATTATTCCTCTACTTGGTAGTCTCCTTCTCCTCAGATAAGGTGGAACCTCACATATCACACTCCCTCAGTTCATCAGTCATGTGAGGGCCATGAGCTTCCACTTGTACTGGGGCTTAATATGACACATCATCTAGGGTAAGGTGTTCCACCAACCTGCAGCAGATTTCATGACTCACTGATGGGTGAAATTTTTCCTAGGATTGATATGCTAGGTTCCTATCTATTTGGGTCTATAGGTTGTAGGATAGTTATCCTGTGATGTATGGTTAATATTCATTTATAAGAGAGTACATACCATGTTTATCTTTCTGGGACTGAGTCAGCTCACTTAGGATGAGCTTTTCTAGATCCATCAATTTGGTTTCAAATTGCATGATTTCCTTATTTCTGATAGCTGTATAGTATTCCATTGTATAAATGTACCACAGGTTTTTTTTTTTTTAAATCAGTTCTTCAGTTGAAGGACATCTGGGTTGCTTCCAGTTTTTGGCTATTACAAATAAAGCTGCTGTATGCTAAGCCATATAACTCTCATAATTGTGGCCTATTTATTTCTTTTATTTTGTATTGTATTTATTGTTAAAAGAGAAAGAACCATTTGTTGGACTGAAAGAGGGAGCTGTTTGGGGGAAAAGATATACCTTAACCTTAAAAAAGGGAAGAGGATGGGGGGTTGAGGGGGAAGAGCGTGGGAGGGTGTGACTGGAGGGGGGAGTAGGGAGGGGATTGCGATTGAGATGTAACTTGAAGAAATAAAAAATAAATTATAAAAAATAATAGTAATAAAAAAACAAATAAAGCTGCTATGAACATTGTTGAGGCATGTGTCCTTGTGGTATCATTTCGAATATTTTGGATATATGTCCAAGAGGAGTATGGCTGGGTCTTAAGGTAGAACTATTCCAAATTTCCTAAGATATCTCCAGATTTATTTTCAAAGTGGTTGCACAAGTTTGCACTCCCAATGGGGGAGTGTTCCTCATCCTCACCAGCATGTGCTATCATTTGAGTTTTTGATCTTAGACATTCTGACGGATGTGAGATGGAATCTCAGAGTTGTTTTAAGTTGCATTTCCATGATGACCAAAGATGTTGAAAATTTCAAGTGCCTCTTGGCCTTTAGAGATTCTTCTTCTGTGAATTCTCAGTTTAGCTCTGTCCCCCATATTTTAATGGGTTTATTTGATTTTTTTGGTGTTTAATTTCTTCAGTTCTTTATATATTTTGGATATTGGCCCTCTGTCAGATGTTGGGTTGGTGAAGATCCTTTCCCAGTCTGTATGCTGCCATTTTGTTCTAAGGACGGTGTCCTTTACCTTACAGAAGCTTTTCAATTTCATAAGGTCCCATTTATTGATTGTTTGTTTTAGTGCCTGAGCTATTAGTGTTCTGTTCAGGAAGTGGCTACCAGTGCCAAGGAGTTCCAGGCTTTCCCCCACTTTCTCTTCTATTAATGTTAGTGTGTCCGGATTTATGTTGAGGTCTTTGACCCACTTAGACAAGTTTTGCACATGGTGATAAGTATGGATCTATTGCTTTTCTTCTACATGTTGACATCCAGTTAGATCAGAACCACTTATTGAAGATGCTTTCTTTTTTCCATTGTATGGTTTTGGCTTCTTTGTCAAAAATTAAGTGACTATAAGTGTGTGGGTTTATTTCTGGGTCTTCAATTCGATTCCATTAGTCAACTGGTCTGTTTCTATACCAGTACCATGCTGTTTTTATTACTATTGCCCTGTAGTACAGCTTGAAATCCAGGATGGTGATACCTCCAGATATTCTGTTATTGTACATGATTGATTTAGCTGTTCAGGGTTTTTTGTTATTCCATATGAAGTTGAGAATTGTTTTTTCCAGATCTGTAAAGAATCGAGTTGGTATTTGGATAGAAATTGCATTGAATCTGTATATTGCTTTTGGCAGGAAGGCCATTTTTATTTTGTTGATCCTGCCTATCGATGAGCAAGTGAGATCTTTCCATCTTCTGATGTCTTCTTCAATTTCTTTCTTCAGGGACTTGAAGTTCTTATCATACATGTCTTTCACTTGCTTGGTTAGAGTTACCTACCCCCAGGTATTTTATATTATTTGTGGTTATTGTGAAGGGTGTTGATTCACTTATTTCTTTCTCAGCCCATTTATCTTTTGTGTAAAGAAGGGCTACTGATTTTTTGAATTGATTTTGTATCCAGAAACCTTGCTAAAGGAGTTTATCAATTGTAGGAGATCTCTGGTGGAATTTTTGGGGTCACTTATGTATACTATCATATCATCTGCAAATAGGGATACTTTGACTTCTTCCTTTCCAATTTGTATCCCCTTGATCTCCTTTAGTTGTCTTATACTTCTGCCTAGCAGTAAAAGGAACTGGCTGAAAAAAATTACATTGTTTGCTCACACCTTGTTAACCTGTAACTAGTTGTTTACAAATGTACATGGGTCCTTGAGAATTTGTTTTTCACCCTAATAGGTAAAACTTTAGGTCATGTGAAAGTATTGGGGAACATGTGATTTTACATGTATACTCATTGTAGTCATTCACTTAAAGAAAAATAGAGTGTAACCATATTGTGATTTATGTACTGCTGAAGTACATAAGCTGAAAGAAAGAAGGAATAAAATGTGTTATGGTGTGAGAATGAAAACTTTCCACCATCCACCAAATATGTGTCTGTCTGTCTGATTGTGTGTCCATGAGTTTATGTGTATGCATGTGCATGTATGATCAGAGCTCCCTTGAATGTGTGTGTGAATGTGCAAATGTCTATATGCCTGAGTGTATGGCTGTATGTATGTATGAACTGACATTATGAAATGTCTAAGAATGCATATTTCTCTCTCTCTTTCTGGCTCATAAGGAGTTAATGAGCTCTGGGTCTATGCAGGGACTGCAGCCCTTTGTCTTTGAGTAAAAGTGCCTGAAGTGTTTCATTAGTGTAAGTATTTAAGTGAGGTTTTTTCCTTTTACAACTTCCATTCTGGAAAATTTAGAAGGAAAGTGAGTAAAGAGACCACCAACCAGAGTAAAGAGGCTACCAGTGTGACAGATTCAGAGTTAAAATATATAACAAGGCTGCCTGCCTAGAATATTTAGAGTCAGAATAAGTAACAAGGCCACCAGCTTGAAAAAATAAGAGTCAAGATATATATAGAGAAATGTCAGACACCATCAGTGATGCTTTGCCTCATCCCAAGATGTGTGTCAAGGAGGCAACTAACCCCTGACCAAAAAATATACATTGGAAATAGATGAAGAGAGGAACTTGGTGGGAGGGGGGATGGGGAAGGGAACAAGGGTGGGGATCAGGTGAAGGAAGGAAGAGATGGGAGATGGTAGGGTTGGGAGAGAGAAGAGAAACATGGGGTAGGATCTTTGGGATAAACTACAGACTTGTGATGGGGTAGGCTCCTGCGAAGCTATGGGGGTGACTCTAACTGAGAATTCTAGCACTGGAGGATATGGAGACTGAAGTGACCCCCTTCAAAAGTCATGCAGAACTGCCAGTAGAGGGGGAGGGACACCAACCCACCCACAAAACTTTTGACCCAAAATCTACAGTCAAATGCTCTACCACAAAATCTACCCTGCCTACAAGATGTGCAGGGATAAAAATGGAGCAGAGATTGAGAGAATGGTCAATTAATACCTGGCCTAACTTGAGTCCCACCCTATGGGAGAGGGCCAATATCTGACACTATTAATGATACTCTGCTATGCTTGCAGACAGGAGCACAGCATAACATCCTCTGAGAGACTCCACCCAGCAAAGGATTGAAACAGATGCTGAGAAGCATAACCAAACATTGGTTGAAGACCTGGGAGACTTGTGGAAGACTTTGGGGAAAGATAGAGGCACCCAAAGGGGGCAAGAACAACAGAAGAAGACCAAAAGAAAAATTAAGTTAGGCCCATGGGAGCTAATAGAGATTAACCCACCAACCAAAGAACAGGTATGGATTTCCTTCTTTAACTATTCTAACTAATTCTTTGAGAATTTCACATGTTTTGATCATATTCACTTCAAACCTGTCTACCATCCTGATACATCCCTACATTTCCATCTGTGCCCAACTTCTTGCTGTTTTTACATTTTTTAAATTCAATAACACCTCATTTTAATTTGTGCTGTCATTTATTCTGGGTGTGGGGCTCTCTTTTGAAACATGGTGGACCTACCAAGAGCTATACTGTTTACAAAAACTAACTCTCCTTCTACTAGAAGCCCGGAGCTGATCCTATGTTCAGTGTTGGAGTTAAGGAACCCTTTCCCCATCTAGGCAGGAAGGTTGACTGCCTTGTTCTTGTGTAGGTCTTGTGTAGGCAGATAGCCATAGCTGCTATGAGTTCATGAGTAGAGTGGTCTTTTTATGTCCAGAAGGCACTATAGTAAGAAATAGATTTCAGATGGTGAACTGATCATGTGAATACTGTCTCTGAATCTATTTAAGTGATACATTACATTTACTGATTTACATGTGTTTTAGCATCTTGCATCTTAGGGAAAAAGCTGATTGGATCACAGTGGATGATCATGTTAAAGTGATCTTCATTTCCATTTGAAAATACTTCAATTAGTATTTTTGAAAGTTTGTTAATTATGAAGACTGATCTATAATATCCTTTTTTTCCCTTGGGTCTTAAGCTGACATAAGGTATGTGGTATTGGAATGGTTATAGGCTTAGATACTCTTTTCTGTATTTTTATTGTTTTGTTGTTGTTGTTGGGTAGGTGTTTTGTTTCTTGGCTTTTGTTTCCTTTGTATTTTTAGGAATGACTGGTGTTGTCTGGTAGGGAACTTTCTTTGGACCTGATACTTATGGCTCCTTGGGTTTTTAGGTAAAATGTGTTTCTGCATATTGAGAACTGACATGTAGGGAAGAAGAAAGTCTAGGGATCTGAAGATAGTCACAGGAGGGAGGAGAACAGAATGTTCGCCCTGTATCTGATTATTTCTTCTTCTTTAATGGAGAAAACAGTGAAGAGAGATGACCCCAGGACATCTGCTATATTCCTGATGATGAGACTTGGGGTTGGATCTAGAAGAGGAGAGTGGAAGATCTACAGATAGCCTACCAGGGATGGCATGTATGGTCTGTGGGTTAACATACATTGCCGACTGGAGTTGGTTGTTGAGATAAAGCAACAAGTGGGGACCAGCAGGTTAAGAGGGGGAAGATATGTGTGATCCATATGAGTTGTGGACAGAAGGAGAAGGAAGACTGTGGCAGATATTGTTGCAGAAATAGGGATGAGAGTGGGAAATTGGATTTGGAGGGAAGAAGGAGTGATGAAGGTCTTCAGTTGGCTTCCCTGTTTCATCAGCCTGCTCAGCTAGTATGTTCTCAGTGAATGCCTGCTGGTGTTGAAGGCTGGGATAATTGGACGAGTTAGGGGAGGAAGGTTGGAGGAGATCTTTGTGATGTTCTGGGAACGGGATCAGAAAAGAAAGGGAAACTTCTGCTGCAGAGCTGGGGAGGCCCCTGGGGGAGGATGGGAGGAGTGGATATGGAGGAGCAAAAGGAGAGTTGTGGATCAGCCTTCAGCCTACTGGTTTCCTTGGGTAGAGCAGCCCTTGGGATAGCAGGGCGAACATGCTGGGTTATAGGTTGGGACAAAGTAAAGAGTGGGATTAGGGATATTAGAATAGGAAGATGGGAAGACCTATGGGATCCCTGAGAGATGGGAACAGGGTGGAGGCAGGAATGGCTGCCACAGGTGTCTTTCTAAAGAGCTGAGGATGAGACTGGGAGATTGGATCTGGGGGAACAAAGGAAGAAGAGATCTTCCATGCAGGCAGGCTACATGGTTTTTTTTTTTTTTTGTCACGACCAGTTTTTCTTTTTAAAACAGGGGGGCTACCTGTTGAATTTTGGGGCTAGTATAAGGGGAATTATAGTAGGGGAAGGGATGGTCTATGGGATCTACAGGAGATGTGGGCAGTGGGCAAGAAAGCTGCAGCTAGTGTTCTGTTCTATCACTAGGAATGGGAATAGGGGATTAGATTTTGAGAGGAGGAGGGAGTAGCCAAGATATTTATTTGTCTTACTGCTTACCTGTTTCCATGTCCTCCTTAGTTGGTTTGTTCCTAGTGAAATACCTGCTACTGTTAGAGACTGGGATCATAGGATGAGTTGGAGGAAGGATGATTGGGGGAGACGATCTCTGTGATCTGTTATTGAATGTGGTCAGACAGTAGGATGAGTTGGAAGAAGGATGGTTGGAGGAGATGATCTCTGTGATCCGTTATTGAATGGGGTCAGATAATAGATGAGTTGGAGGAAGGATGGTTGGGGGAGACGATCTCTGTGATCCGTTATTGAATGGGGTCATTAGGAAAGGGAGATTGCACAAACAGGTTTTCTGTTACAGAGCTGAGAATGAGACAGGTGGGATTGGATATGGGGAAGCAGAAAGAGAGGTGTGAATCTGCCTTCAGCCTAATTTTTGTGTAGAAAATTCTTCAAACTAATTTAAAGTAGCTAACAACATGACCTCAATTTTTAAATTCCTATTAATTAAAATTTTGTTCTTCTCAATTAAGAGGAAATCTAGTTATAAATACCACAAAATCTAGTTATAAATGCCAGAAAGAAATCAAAGATCTGTTGCACTCAGATACAAACAGACTCACTGTAAAGTAGTAGGTAGAGTAGACATAAAGCATCAGAGTGAAGAGGGGCCAATGTTCTTACTATGAGTAGAGTGTAGTCTTTTTACCTGTTAATTAAGCTACAAATCCCCAGGAAAGATGTAACATACATCCTACCTAAAGAAAATAATTTAATAACAAAATAAGCTTCCCTTTATATCTACAGACTTAAATATAAGCATCTGTCTCTGACTCTAACAAACAGAACACACACACACACACACACACACACACACACACATTCACACGGGACAATAATATCAAGAATTCAGTTTTACAGTAACAAGAAATGCAAGTGCAGAAAATGAAATTTAGATCATCTACAAATCCATCTCTGAAAAGCTATATTGGTTTCTGCCACTGTTGTACATTCTATATTTTATATTATTAGCAATATTAAATTGTACCATATTGTATATTCACTATAGTTTGTTGTGGCAGCAAAATTTTGAGATAATTTTATGAAAGTATTCTCAGGAAATTTTCAATCAAAAATTGGACTCTATATTTGAATACCTGACAATAACAGTCACTGACATGTTTATTGCTGTGTCAGAAATAACAAACACAACACTAAGTTACGCTCTCCTGCTCCTGCTGAAGCACCCACAGGTCACAGGTGAGGACACAGGTGGTGAATCACAACATTCCTGTAAGATGCTGGGAAAACCCTGCCAGTGTCCTGGGTGTTGTTATTTGACATCCTACCTTATTGATCTATTGGATATAATGAGGATGATAAATGAAAGGAAGAGAGAATGGCAATAGGAAATCATCACACCTGGTCTAATTATCTGAGTGCCCTGGATGGAGGGCGTACATTGACCTGTGGTTGCATATCGTTTTACTTCCCAAATTCAGGTCTTTAGAGCAGCTGAATTCTTGTAACCACTTTTTGCATTCTGATAAATGTAATTCTGTGGCTAGAAAAGAGAGAACCCACCTCACTGAGGCATACAAAGTAATCCTAGGGGCTGGAGAGAGGGCTTGGTGGTTAAGAGCACTAGCTATTGTTCTTCCAAAGGTCCTGAGTTCAATTTCCAGCAGCCACATGGTGGCTCACAACCATCCACAATATGATCTGATGCCCTCTTATGGCTGTAGGTGTACATGCAGATAGAGCATTCATATGCATAAAATAAATAAATAAATCTTAAAAAAAGAAGTAATCCTAATATTTAATGCATTTTCATAGAAAGTTTTCTATTATGTGAACCATTTTAAATTGTTTATGATTTCAAGCTTATAAATAAGGAAATGTTATCATTTTCCTTAAAAATTCTGTTGGACAATACTTTTTTCCAATATGCACAGTGTTTCCTTTTACAAATAACATTGTTTTAGAAATTTATTTTTAAATATAACCAGGTATTTGCATATATGAAACACATCTTCCATTCAATATCAATATGAACTGAAATGAAAATAGCATTCTTATGAAAGAGAATTAGTTCATTTAGGGTAGAGCAAGAGGACAACAGTACATAACTGAGTAGCCTTCACAACATTCATATAACAGTCTATATTTAATATACTATTTAAAGGTCACAATGCCATGGCAAATAATATTTTGCCAGAGTGCTAAGAAAATGATTTAAGATATATAAAAGGAACAAAAATTGCTAAAGATTTCTTCACATATCTGTGCTACTGCTGTATTAAGACTTCAGAGTTCAGAGCTTTAACATTAAGCAATGCAATTCTGGTAAGTTATTAATCTAACTCTGATAAAACATTCCACTACAGATTTACTCTCATAGTCACAAACTGAAGATATTGAATTGTTTCCCAAGCATCTACTATGACACATTCTATAGACCTATTGACTTCTCTACAATGTGTATTTCAGTACAGATTACAAGCAATGGTAGTACTAACATATCTAGAATTCATCTCTTTTTGTAAACTTAAAAAGATTCTTGTTAGGTTAAGTGAATGACTTGGATTCACTTGTCACAGGAAAAATGGACTCCAGATAAGTTCCTTACTTCTGGAAAAAGGGGATTTTTGCCCTGTTCTTGGGATTCTTTACCTCCCTCAATTACTGGAAATTTTTAATTCTGTCCATAGTCTATATTTGCTCAGCAGAGTTTCACTTGGCTGACAGACTCCATCCAGGGATCACTTGAGGACTGCAAACTGCCGAGTTCTGGATTTCCTGGAAGCTGATGTAAACTAGTTCAGTCAATATGACTGCTCCCTGACTTTCATCTGGATTGGCTAATCAGATCCTTCTGATAAATGTCCCATTTTCCAGCCTTTGGCTAGCCTTTCATTGTTCCTGGACTATGATAACAACTAACACCATCATAATTTCAGCTGGAAATAGTTGCAGAAGATAAAAGTCATCCATTGGCCTACATAACAGTCTTAAACGATAAGTCAAAAGAATCTCCGTGTCATGAGGGACAATGGTTACACATAATGCCAATTGACAAACCAAAACTGGACCCAGATTTGTGAACAGATAAACTCATTAACCATAATAGTTCTACAATGTGATAGGACATACCCTGTTTTATGCTAAAAATGATATTATATGGCTTTTAAGAAACTATTATTTCTATACTAGATATTTAGGTGTTGCTAGGGACACTCTCTCCAGAATTAATTAGAATCTCTTGCAGAGGGAATGGGAGAAGGTGAATGATCAAAACAGGCTCGAGTCTCTTTTCAACTGATGCCTATGACTAATCACTCTCATCACTAGCCTGATTGGGTCCTTAGTCTTGTTCTTCCTGGTTATGCTTTATTCCCCTTGCATGATAAATTTTATTTCACATTTTTTCCCAAGATAACACCAAATGTTATCTAATTTATGGTTTTGAGGATGCAATACAGTCCCTTATATAAGGGACAAAGGTATAACATTGAAGATTTGATAAGGTACAAAGACAAGAGAGGAGTGTTGAGAACAAAAGAAACTTATTCTAAGTACTACTATTTCATTTTCAGATTCCATTTAACCATATGGAGAAACTAAGTTCAAGGTCCCAGGCCAGCTAAGACCTGGGGACCACTCAATAGTTGAACAGCTTCTATTGTAAGGAAACCATTGTCTGAGTCCAGACCTCTCAAGGACAACTTGTAAGGAGACAGTTTCCATAGTCCAGGCATCTCAAGGACAACTTCTCCATCTTGCTGGCAGGATCAAACTAAGTTCATGTTCCTAGGCCTAGGAACCTACTCCTATCATGATTGATGAAAACTCCCTTGTTCTACTCCTTATGATAAAATATTGGACAATGTTACAGCCCTTCCCACTGCCCCTCACTTTATAGTTTCATCCTTTAAATATGCTGTAAAACATCCTTTCATGGTCACAGTTCTGGGGTCATGATAGATTAGTAGAAGCTTGATTACAATAAATTTTTGTCATCTGTATGGACCTGCTTTTTGAGTTACGCTAGATTTTAGTGGGCTCCACACAGTAAGAAGAGACAGAAGCATCCTTGGGTCTAGCCAAAAATCAATGTAGAAAGCACCTAAGAAATAGCAACAACTATTGACCTCTGATCTTGGCATACTCATGCACACACATAACTACCATACATACATGCTATTGCACACGAGCTGCTGTACACACAAACACAGGCCTATAGTCTTCCCCCAAAAACACATACTAAAGAGAAGGTAATTTGGAGGATGGTCTAAGTTCTTTAAATGGGAATCACCTAGAGTTACCGCAAGTATTTGGATTTGGAACAGATAACCAGTGTCCAAGAACAGCTGCACACTGTAGACAAACACAGGTGGAATACACATGCAGGGTAGAGGTCATATCCAGCTTTCCTGTTACACAGAACAACATAGAAACATTTTAAATTGTAAAGGTCTGAGAATCACTAAAGGAAGACCCCAGACTCACATAGTATGCAAAAGCAAAGAGTGTATATTCTACAGTAACAACCAGCATGCAGGAGTCGACCAAACATGCAAAATGACGATCACAAAGAAGCTAGCAGTCTCCTTTTAAAGCCAGTTAGGGAATTTCCATCTGTGGTTATGTGATCTTTCTTGCGACTGGCTGGGCTCATGGTAAGAGGTACCTGTGTGTTTTTGATTGATAGTTGTTGGGCAGGAATGGTTACCTCATTACCTTGTGCTCTATTTAACCTCAGGCCAGATAGCAGGATGATTTCTGATTGGTTGCCCCTTCTTTGTGGTGTTTTCCAGAAGTCTGATTAGCCTATCTGGGCTCTGGAAACTTAAGCCCAACATGGCAGGTCTGATTTAAAATGGAGTAGTATAGGTTCTCTCAAAATATACTTTGATTTGCTTCTACTAGGTTAAACTTAATCTTGTACTGTGCTTTCCTATTGTTTACCATGTCTCTAAGCTCCCCTCTTCTTTCCAGCTTGAATAACAATAATAGAACATGTCAGACTTCTATTATTTCTGGTTGCTAGATTACCTTTTCACAACATTGAAACTTATTAAATGAGAAGTTATATCACTCACAAACCCTTCCTGTCACTTCCAAAAGAAGCCACTTTGCCTGTTCTCACTTAGCCACTATAGTAGTGGTGAATGCATACATATGTTTTCATACACATCAATATCAGTGCACAGGGGTATATTCACGAAAACTATCTAATCTATGTACAGGTGAAAATGGTATAAATTATAGTTCTTTGTAAAATTAGATTTAACTGTATACATTTTGTACAATTATATTTTTTCTACTAAAGGATATGAAACTAAAGACTTCAAGATATTTAAAACATAAGATAGGATAATATTTATTTGATTTCATATTAAGAAAATGTATAAAAACTTCAGATGGGAGGGATGAGTAAGCAGTTAAGAGGGCTTACTGCTCTTGGAGAGGCCTAGAGTAAGGTTTTCAGCACCCACATCTGGTGGCTCACTACTTCCTACAGCTCATCAAGAGATTTCTAATATTCTATTCAGATCTTTTCAGACACCTGTCAAAATTGCACATACAAACACATACACAAAAATAAATAAATATTTAAAAATATAATGTTACTTGCAAACAAACATATATACAAGTATTACTATACAGACTGAGAAGATTATTTTTGTGTAATTGTAAATACATTTATATATTTGTATATAACAATAATTAATTTAATAATACTCTATAAAATTGAAAAAGGAAAAGGAAGAGATGTGAACCTTTAGAGAGAGTAAAGGGAATGGTCAAATAATGCATATATATTCCTAAAAACTAACTCTCTGTTCCCAGATCCAATCCTGTAGTCTCATCACCAGCTTTACAGGTGATCACCTGTGGCAGCCTTCCCTACCCCTGCACTACTCTCTCAGCTCCCAGCTCTTGTGGATCACCCATCTTCTCCTTCTAATTTCTTATCTCAGCTACCAATCACAGCAGATACCCTCTGCTAGCCCCAGGGCCTCTCTCCCATGGACATGTAGGCTGAAGTTGGACCCACATCTTTCCTTCTGCTGGGATCTAATCCACCCTGCCTCATCCTCAGCTCTGTAACAAGAAAACTTCTGCTGTCTACCTTGCCTCTCTGATCCCATCATCCAAAGATCACAAAGATGTTCTGCCATCCTTACCTCAGCAAACTCATCCCATTATCCCAGCCTCCAACACCAGCAGGTATTCACTGGAAACACACAGCTGAGCATGCCAGAGAAATAAGTAAACCAACTGAAGACATTCACCACTTGCTTCTTCCCTCCAAATCCAACCTCCTACTCTCAATTCTAGTGCTGCAACAAAACACCTGTGTGTGATAGCCTTCCTTCCCCCAACTACCCACATCTCCCATGAATCCCACAGGCTACCCCTTCTCATCTTCTTCTCCCATCCTAACTCATACTATATCCTAACCACAAACTCCAGCAGATACACCCTGCAAACCCAAAGACAATGCCTGCCAAAAAGTATGGTAGGCTGCCTGCAGACCTTCTCTCTCCTTCTATTCGTGGAGATCCAGTCTTGCAGTCTCATGCCAAGCTCTGCAATAGAACATCTGTAGTAGCTTTCCCTGCCACATGCTCCACATCCTGCCTTCCCACTTCTTATCTCCCTCCTGAGACTCATTGCTTTGTCCCATCCCCCAACATCAGAAGACATCCCCTGCTAGTCTAAAGGCAGCTCTCTCCTTCCAAGGACAATAAGTAGGCTGAAGGTGGACAGTCTTTCCTTCTGGTCCTGAGATTTAATCCCCCAAGTCTCATCCTCAGCCCTGGAACAGGAAAACTGCTGTTGTCTCCCTTTCTTCTCTGATTCCATCCCCATTAAATCACAAAGATCTGATTCCACATCCTTTCTTTCCCAAACTCACCCCATTATCTCAGCCTGTAATATCAGCATGCATTCACTGGGAACACACCAGCTCACCAGAACAGTGAAATATCCCCTCCCCCGATCCTTCCTTCCTAACCCAAATTTCCTGTGAACATATCAGCTGAGTGGACCAGGAAAAAGGGCAACCTACAGCAATCACACTTTTTAAAAATACAGACAGGAAATAGTAACTAAGTAACAAAATACCCATCAAAAAAGACAAATCCAGAAACCAGCACCCAAACCTGTAATTTCCCAAAGCCCAGATGTCTAGATGCCAGATTGAGAACATAATTATTAACTGCCAATAATATGTATCCACTAGAGTCAACTATACTACCTCAGTAGGCAATAAATATTATAACATAGCTGACACACAAGAAAAAGAACTACATGAAGATGAAAGAGGTCCTTAAAGAGGAAATTAATTAATCCTTTAAAGAAATCCAGGAAAACAGTGTAAAAAATGAATAAATCCCTTAAAGAAATCCAACAAAACACAAACAAGTAGTGGAAGTAATTGAATGAATCAGTTTAAGACCAGAAAATGAAAATACAACTAATAAAGAAACTATAAATGGAAGGAATACTGTACTGAAAAATTTAGGAATTTGAACAGGAACTACCAAGGCAAGGTTCACCAGCAGAGCACAAGAGATAGCAGAGAGAAGCTCACGAAGACGTGAAACAAGAAATGGATATATCACTCAGTCATAAAAAACATTAAATCTTTAAATCTTCTGACACAAAACATTCAAGAAATTTGGGACACTATGAAAGGATGAACCCTAAGAAAGAAAAGTATAAAGGAAAGAGAAGAAACATATCTCAAAGACCAAGAAACTGTTTACAACAAAACCATAGAAGAAACTTTTTTCTAACCTAAAGAAGAAAATGCATTAAAAAGCACAAGAAGTATACAAAACATCAAATAGATTCAACCAGCAAAGAAAGTTCACTTAACACATATAATCAAAATACTAAATGTACAGAATAAAGACAGCATATTAAAAGATTCAAGGGGAAAAGATCAAGTAACATATAAAGACAGACCTATTAAAATTATATCTGACTTTTCTATGGAGACTCTAAAAGCCAGAAATGCCCAGACAGATGTCCAAAAGACCTTCAGAAACCACACTTGCCAGTCCAGACTATAATACACAGAAAATCTTTCAATTACCTTATGTGAAGAAAATAGAATATTCCATGATACAACAAATTTAAGCATTCTCTATCTACAAATACAGCCCTACAGAAGGTGCTAATAGAAAAATTCCATCTTAAGGAATATAACTATAGTCATGAAGCCATAGTTAACAAATGACTACTGATTAACAAAATCAAAATAAGAGAAAAACACACATGCCAACACTCTCCCCCCCGACACCATCACCATCACCACCAACCCAAACAAGAACAAAATAGTGGGAATCAACAATCAATGATCATTGATATCTCTCAATATCAATGGTCTTAATTTCCCAGCAAAAAGACAAAAATGTAACAGAATAGATACAAAAACAGGATCCAATCTTCTGGGGCATTCAAGAAACACATTACAGTATCAAAAACAGACTTATTTCAGGGTAAAGATTTGGAAAATGATATTCCAAAAATTGGATCTAAGAAGTAAGCTGGTGGTGTAGCAACAGAAAGCTTAAAATCTCATGGAAAGTGAATAATTCTCTATTGATTGAAAAGTGCATCAATACAGAAATATTTTGAAGACTTTCTAGACTTTAATTAAAATGAATATGTTGCAAAATATTTGATCACATTGTGAACCTCTAGACTACGAATTGAAAATCTGTTTCTATTGTGGGATGGCTCAGTCTAATTCTAGAACTTTTTACTGTAAAAAAGTACTTATGGCATGGCTAAACTATAGTCACACACATTTAATTCAAGAGCTTTCTGTACACAGGAGTAAATAAAGTTAACCCTAGGTCAAGAGGAGGAGCAGGAAACAAGATGACTGTAATTAAACAGAAAGGAGGAACATTGAGCTGAGGGGTATTTAAGACAGTGTGGAGATGGGGTTGAGAGTTCTTCCTTTTGGTTTACTCCTTCAAAGTTCTTCTCCTGTCAGAGTTTTTCTCCTTTAGAGTTCTTCCTTTGAGTTTTCCTCTTCCTTTGGGCTTTCTTCTTTAGGGTTTTCTCCTTCTAGGCTTCTTCCTGTAGGTTCTTTTGGGATTTTTAGCTTAGGACTTTTGTCTAGAACTTGGTGGAATAGGAAATTCAGCTAGGTGCTCTCTTTGCCTTTCTGAGTTAGCAAGTTTTTAACCCAGCATCTGACTTCTGAGTCTTCATTGGTAAAATTGAACAACTAAGATACTTTAGGATTTTTCAAGCAACGTTAATACACACAATACCCAAAACTTAGGAGACAAAATGAAAGCAGTTCTAAGAGGAACATTCATAGTACTAAGTGCCTACAAAGCAAAGCAAACAATACAAGACAAAAGACACAAAACTGTGTAGATGTACCAATAACTTAATACAGCACCTGAAACATCTAGAACAAAAAGAAAGAATTACATTCAAGAGGAGTAGAATGCAAGAAATAATGGAATTTAGAGCTGAAATCAATAAAATAGAAAAAAAGGGAACAATACAAAGACTTATGGAAAAAGAGTCAGTTCTTTGAGAATATCAACAAGACAGACAAACCCATATGAAAATGAACTTAAAAGCACAGAGAATATTCAAGTAAACAAAATCAGAAATGAAAATGGGGATATAACAAAAGATACCACACTGAGGAAATCCAGAGAATCATATTGAAATCCTTTAAAAACCTGTACTCCACCAAATTGGAAATTCTAAAATAAATGAATAATTTTCTCCATAGATACCACATATCAGAGTTAAGTTGAGTTCAGATAACAAAATTTAAACAGACCTAGAGTCCTAGTGAAATAGAAGCAGTTATTAAAAGTCTCTAAACCAAAACAAAACCAGAGCCAGAAGTTTTAGTGCAGAATTCTACCAGAATTCCAAACAAGAGTTAATGTCAATACTCCTCAAATTACTCCACAAAAACAAACTGAAAGAATATTGCCCAATTCCTTTTATGAGTCTATGGTCATGCCAACACCCAGAAAGACCCAACAAAGAAAGGGAATTACAGACCAATTTCCCTTACAAAAAGAAATAAAAAAATACTCAATAAAATATTTGTAAACTGAATCAGAGATACATCAAAATGATCAAAACCCACCATGTTCAAATAGTCATCTTCCCGGAGATTCAGGGATGGTTCAATTCATAAAAATTAATAAATGTAATCTACCATATTAAAAATACTGAAAGAAAAGAAGAGCATGATCATTTTACTAGAAAAGTACTTTGACAAAAATACATCATTCCTCCATAATAAAAATCTGGGATAGATTAGGGATATAAGGGTTATAACCTAACCATAAGGGAATTTTACAGCTAGCCTATAGCCAACATCAACTTAAATGGTTAAAAACTCAAAGCAATTCCATTAAAATCAGGAACAAGACTATGTTGATGACTCTCTTCATATTTAGTCAATATAATATTTGTTGCCTTAGCCAGGGAAATAAGACAACTGAAGGATATCAAGGGACTACTGATTGGAAAGGAAGAACTAAATGTATCTTTAAATGTAGATGATATAATAGTATACATTAGTGACCCAAAAAATTCCTCAGGAGAGCTCCTACAGTTGATAAATACTTTAAGCTAGTTAACCAGACACAGTATTTACTCATAAAAATCAGTAGCCCTCCTATGTACAAATGACAGAATGAGAAAGAAATTACAGAATCATGACCTTTGGCAATATCTTCAAATAGCATAAAATATCTTAAGGTAACTCTAAGCAAGTTAAAGACTTCTATGATAAAAACACATTAAAGATTTTAAGAAAGAATTGAAGAAGATATCAGAAAATGGCAAGATATTCCATGCTTATTGATCAATAGAATTAATATAGAAAAATAGCCATCCTAAGAGCAACTTCCAGATTCAGTGCAATCCCCATAAAAATTCAACATAATTTTTTTCAGACCTTGAAAGGACAATTCTCAATTTCAGATGGAAAAAACAAAAAAATCCAGGATAGCTAAAATACCCTGAGCAATAAAAGACCTGCTGTAGATCTCACCATTCCCTATCTAAATGTGTGCTACAGAGCTATAGTGATAAAAACTGCATGGCATTGGCATAGCAACAGACACAATAATCAACTGAATTAAACTGAAGGAACAGACATAAATCCCCATATCTATGGACACCTGATTTTGATAGAAGCCAGAAATACACACCAAAGAAAACAAACAAAAAACTAAAATCAAAAACCCAGCATCTTCTACAAATGGTGCTCATAAATTTGGAAGTCTCTCTTTTAGAAGAATGCAAAAAATTCCATACTTACCACCCTACAGAGATATGAAGTCCAAATGAATCAAAGATCTGATTATAAAACCAGATTCACTTAACCTGATAGAAAAGATAGTGAGGGATAGTGTAGGTACTTTTTTTTTTTTTTTAGCTATTTTACTTTGGTTCTTATATATACCACACTCCTATACCCTAATCCCTTCCAATACCTTAACTTCAGGTAGGAGAGACTGATGGTTAGTGGTTAGAGGCTACACTGAGACCTTTTTAAACCATTTCCTGCTGATTAGCGGCATTGGGTTCCATGGGGCTATCTTCATTCAATCTTTGTCTCCTCAAGATATCTCCAATTTCTTCTCATTGTCTGTTTTCTCAGGACTACTTCACAAACCAGCAACCGCAGAACCAGGAACAAGAACTAGCAGGAAGAACAGTTGTACCCTCTCTCTTAAGGCTCTGGTCTTTTTATACCCTGTCTAGATTCCCCAGAATTAAAGTATCTAAAACTGGATAAATCATGCCCCTGCCAGAGCATGCACAAAGGAAATAGTCTGCTGCTGTGGACAATCTGAAGCAGCCCCACAACCCACACTTGGGATTAAAACAAATGCATGTTTACATAACATAACTGGGCTTTTTAAGACACCAAAATTCTTACTACAGGATGGCCTTGAACTCATTGGCACAAGAGAAGACTTTATAAACAGAACACTGATAATGCTGGCACTAAGATCAACAGTCAATAAATGGTACCACATGAAACTCAAAAGCATTTGCACGGCAAAGGACACTGACATTCAGACTAATTGGCAGCCTACAGAATGGAAAAAAGAGTTTTACCAATTCCACACCAGAGAGAAGACTAATATCCAAAGTATATAAGGAACTAAAAAATTAGATCTCAAAAACCCAAATAATCCAATTAAAACTGATGTACAGATACAAACAGAGAATTTCTAGATAGAAGAAACTCATATGGCTGAGAAACACTTTAAGATGTATTCAAACTCTTTGCCATCATCAAAATGCAAACAAAACTATTTTGAGATTTGAACTTAAACCTGTCAGAATAGCAAAGATCAATAACACAAGTGACACATCATGCTGGCAAGGATGTGGAATAAGGGGAACCTTCCTTTTTTGCTGATGGACATGCAAACTTCTACAGTCACATGGAAATTCATATGGGTGTCACTCAGAAAAATGGGAATTAATGTGTCTCAAGATCCAGTATACCACTATTAGATACATAATCAAAGGACACTTTATTCTACCACATGGACACATGTTCAACCATGTTTATTGCTGCTCTATTCCTAACAACCAGAAAAGTGGAAACCACCTACATGTCCCTCAATGGGAGAATGGGTAAAGAAAATGTACATTTATAAAATGAAGTATTATTACTCAGCTGATAAAAAATAAAATTACATCATGAAATTTGCTGGCAGAGAAATGGAACTAGAAAAAAAATCATCCTGAGTGAGGTAACCCAGAAACAGAATGATAAATACAGTATGTATTAACTTAAATGTGAATATTAGCCATTATATAAATAATAATCAAGCTACAATCCATAGACCCAGAGATTTTAAGTATAAGTAAGGGATTAAGGGTGACATGTGGACTGGGGGCAGGTGAGGGTGAAAACAGGAGGATCAGTTGAGGAAGGAGAGGAGAGATATAGTAGAGGGAGAGAATTCAAGGAAAGACATGCTGCTCATTGACTCCCATATGAAATGGAGCCAGGTCATTTTGAATCTGTGAATTTGTTCTTCCTATCTATGATTCATTAACTCTTTTACTCAATTTGAATTTTTTAGTGAGTCTTCAGCAATATTCAGTCTATGGAAAACTTTGATAAAACTTTAATAGTAAATTCTTAATACATGTCTTCAACGGCTAGTATTATGCCCCACATTTTTTTCTTCAGGATGTTATTTTAAAATGTTTTCCTCACAAGTAAGAGGAAATCTAGTTACAGGCACCACAAAGAATATCTAATTTAGTCACAAAGAATCTCACTACAAGCCAGTGTCTGTATAGGAGAGTCTAGACATGAAACATCATAGTCAAGTGCCTGACAAATCCTTACTTTATTTATCATTTAGGCTTTTTTTTCTTATAAATGAGTTATGTATCCCTCAGACAAATTCAATCTACATTCTTCATCACATATGTTTGATAGAAGACAATAGGCAATTAAAATTAATGCATGTCTCCTTATATTTTCTACAAAATTAAATATCAAACATTGTGTGCACAAACACACACACAGAGAGAGAGAGAGAGAAACACACACTAAATCTCAGAATGTTAAGAAAAAGAAGTGTAAATAATGAAAGTTTTGCTAACTGTAGCACCATATTTAATGTGCCATACCATTTACTACTACTGCATATTTCAGATTCTATATTATCAAGAATATTAAATTTTATTGTGTTATAGATTCATTGTAACTAGATGTGCCTGTGAAATATTATCAGATAATTGTCTCATATGATTAACAAAACTGCAATCAGCAGTTGAAAAATATACTTGAAAATCTGGCAATAACTGTGAATGATCTGTTTAGTGCTGGGACAAAAAAAACAACATTGAGATATGCTATACTACTCCTGTTGAAGCATTCACATGTCACAGGTAAGGACAGGGTTGATGATCCAGAGTATTCCTGTATGATGCTGGGAAGATGCTATCAATGTCCTGCATGTTATTCTTGAAATTTTCAGTATTTGCACCTGGGCATGGTTGAACATGCCTTTACCTTAGCACATGGGACACAGAGATAGCCAGATTTCTGAGTTCCAGGCAATCCTGGTCTATAAAATGAATTCCAGGATAGTCAGGGCTACAGAGAGAAATCCTGTATCTTAGTCATTATTCTATTTCTATGAAGACACCCCATAACAAAGGCAACATTTATGACAGCATTGCATTGGGAGCTTGCTTAGAGTTTCAGAGACTAAGTTCGTTATTGTCATGGCAGGGAACATGGTGGCAAACCTGGTGCTGGAGCAATAGCTGAGACTGTATCCTGATCCTGGCCAACAGAGACTCTGGGTTTAGAATGGGCTTTGGACACCTCAAAGCCTACCCTCAGAGACACATTTCTTCCAACAAGGCCATGCATTTTAATCCTTCTAGTTCTTTTAAATAGTTCTACTCCCTGGTGACTAAGCATTTAAATATATGAGCTCTTGGGGGGGAATTTTTATTCAAACCACTATACCATGTCTCGGAAAAACCAAAACTAAAACCAAAATGTCTGTATTTAATTTTCTTTGCCACTATTTGTTCTGAGGAAGATGACTGAAAGAAATGAAAAGATCATATGTGTAGGAGAAGTTATTAAGGCTGGTCCTCTTTCTAGGTTTTTTACATGTCATCAGTGTTGGGCACCACTGGCATACTGTAGACTGTGGTTAATATTTGTGTATTCTCCAACATCAGGTTTTCAAAGCAGGCAAATTCTTGCCCTTGGCTTTTTGATTCCTGATGAATTTAATTCTAAGAAAGAGAAAAGAAAATTGAGTCACTTAAGCATAGCAAGTAATCCTATGATAAGGAGAGGGTAAGAACTGGAAGGAGTACAAGGAAGGAAACTACAATCAGAATATATGTGAGAAAAAAATCTATTTTCAAAAAAGGAAAATAATTAATAAAAGTATAAGAAATGTAACTATTTGCTTTATAGTGAATATAGAATTTTAAGTCAATATTTGGAAAGTATAAGGACAATTTGGGCAGAATTCATGAAAAATACTAATTCTTGCAATGCTTCTTTATTAAATAATAATTTCAAATTTAATATCTAGTAGATATGCACATCTAAAAGAGAAGAAGCAATGCTAATATTTGATGTGTTTTCCTGAGGAGTTTTTCCCTCTGGAAATCAATTTAAATTGCTTAGTTCCTTTTAAATATATTTGCATTGATACATAAGTAAAAGATAAGTGAATTTTATCATTTTTCATAAAATTTTTATTCAAAATTTTTATTTTTAGAAATACCCAAAGTATTTTGTTTTACAAGTGGCATTATTTTAGAAATTTATTTTGAAATAAAATTAGTTAATCAGCATATATGAAGCACACCTTATATCTTGTGCCCAATATACACTAAAATAAAAATAGCATAATTATGAAAGAGAATCAGTTCATTTAGGGTAGGAAAAGAGACAACAGCAAACAGCTAAGAAACCTTCACAAAATTCCAGAAACCCAATAGTCAAAGACGTGAAGAAAAAGGAGCCTGATGATCATGGTATAATGTATATGTTTAAAGAATTTATATGAAATTAGAACAACAAACTGTCCATCCAAACTCCACAAAGGGTCCTGTTTGAATCTAAGGAGTGTGTGAACCAGGTTGGGAACCAGAGATTGATTTAGACACTGTTCATTCATTTTCCCGTGCTGCAGTTGATATTTTCCAACATAGAAAGTACATAATTGCTCTAGAAATAAAGTGAGACAAGAAGCCATGTGCATAGGAACGTTGAGTGGTTGACAGGGAAGTAATAATATAGAAGGAAGAAATGGGAGAACTGGCAATGCTGAGTTCCTGAATGGAAATCTCAGAGAGCCTCTCTCCATCATGTTTCATGACTATCTACAGCTGAATCCATGTCCCCAGACTGGGATGCAGTATTTTGTTCTCTGTATTTTTCCATGTTCATGGAAAATTCTTTCAAAATATCTATCAGAAATAATGGAGTAAGATCATGAATGAAAGACAGAGTCATGGAACAACAAAAAACCAGGATTGAATAGAAGGATAAAACCTTTTCAATAGACTATCCCTGATTCATATATTTACTATTTATATTGAGACAGCACCAGAATACCCATGAGTAGCATGTGGTGTCTTAATTGTTGATTAAAAATAAATTCAGGGGACAATAAAGATGGCAGTGACTGGCAGAGACACATTGTGAGCATCAGGAGGACTGGCTGGACCATTGCAAAGATACAATCCCACTGAGTAAAATTCTGAGAGGCACAATCCTATCTGGGCCCCTCAAGGCCTGGGACAATAAAGGACACTGTGTTGGACATACAGACACTTGGAAAAACAGAGACGCCAGACATGGGAGCAGGGGCACTTTCCGATGCCATGGAAGAGCCCACAGATCTGATTGACTCAGAACCCCAGTGGCCATCTTCGACCCCCGCCCAGACAGAGGCCCTCCCCAGTTCCTGAGTCCTCAGCTTCCATGCAGGTGTTCTGGCTGGCACCCGAAAGAGGACCAGCAGAGCCTTGGGAATTGTAAGACTAGGGTTTTTCTCCCTGGGATTTGTAACATGGCAGCATCTGGCTGACTAGCTGGGGGCCAACCTAAAAGGTGGTGGAGCTTTCCTGATTCCAAGCACTGTGGATGGGTTGTAGACTCCATATAGGAACTCTCTGCTCACTTCTTGCCCCTCAGTTGGGCACCCAGTCTACAGCATCAACAGTTCTGGCCCTGGAGCAGTGAAGCAGTTCTGGACACATGCTGACAGTTAGTGATACAGGCTGCACTGCATAACAGTGCTTCTGGTTGAGAGGAAAAGGTTGAACTTGGATCCCCTGAGAGCAGCTCAGGAGGACCACAACCACAGACTTGATGCCCAAGCTGCAGGGGAACTCCAGCTCTAGCCTACAGTCTGTGGTCTGCCGACACCCGCCCATCACTAGGAAGTCTAGCTGGATTTCAGGAACCTGCAGGCTGGAATACCACGTCCCTCCTCATTCCCTGACCTGAGTACCCAGTTGGGATACAGCAGGAAGGGATGAGCTGTGGGAAGCCCACTGAGATTCAGTCCAGCCCCAACACAAGCCCCCACCTAACTTGTGGAGAGCTACAGGTCACTAGCATTATACGGCCTCCACACCAAAACTCCTTCCTTGGTACCAAGTCCAGAAGGCACCAGGAACAATCAGCTAAGGACAACCAGATGACCAAAGGCCAGTGAAAGAACAAAACTGACAAAATCCAGGGAAATATAACTCAAAGAAAATTTAGTTATGCTAATATAGCAAGCCCTAACAATCGCATTACAGCTGAAACACAAGCAAATGATGACAAATCTATACTTATGAAAATGATAAAGGCCTTAAAAGAAGAAAATAAATCCCTGAAAATATTTAAAGAAATCACAATTCAACAGATGAAAATAATAGAGAATTCCATTAAAGAACTCTAAGAAAACTCAGCCAAACAAGAGAAGGAACAGGACAAATCCATTAAAGAATTCCAGTCAAATGCAATCAAATTGGAAAGGAAATGTATCAAACAGTTCAAGACAGAAATTGGAAATGGAAGCAATAAAGAAAACACTAGCAGACACAATCCTCAAGGTGGGATATCAAGGACAGACAATAAGAACTACAGACATGATTATCACCAATAGGATAAAAGAGATGGAAGACAGAATCTCAGGCATGGAAGATTTGATTGAAGAAATCAGTACAAAAATCAAAGAAAATGAGAAATCTAAAAAAGTCCTCACCCATAACATCCAAGAGATCAAGAACTTGATGAAAAGATGGAACCTAAGAATTATTGTCATAGATGAAAGAGAAGACTCCTGTCTCCAAGGACCAGGAGACATTTTCAACAAAATCATAGAAGAAAATTTCCCAAACCTAAAAAAGATGTTGATAAAAGTCCAAGAGGCTTACAGAACACCAAAGAGAATAGACAAGAAAAGAAATTCCTCCTGCCACATAATAGTTGAAATTCCAAATGTACAGAACAAAGAAAGAATATTTTCTATCTTCTTATATAATAAAATAAAATATCCTTATAAAGAGCAAAAGAAAAACTGTAAGAGAAAAATGCCAAGTAACGTATAATGACAGACCCATTATAACTACACCTGACTTCTCAGAAACTTTAAAAGTCAGAAAGCTCTGAGAAGATGTTCTACAAACCCTAGGAGACCACAGGTGCCAGCCCAGACTACTATACCCAGCAAAACTTTCTATTACCATAGACTGAGAAAATAAGATATTCCATGACAAAACCAAATTTAAACAATATTTACAAGTCCAGCTCTACAGAAGATCCTATAAGGACAATTCCAACCCAGAGAAGATAATTACATCCAAGAAAACACAGGAAACAAATAACTCCACTGCAGCTAAACCAAAAGAAATACACTACCATCACCTACATCAAAATGACAGGAAATAGCAATTTATGGTCATTAATATCTATCAATACCAATGGATTCAACTGCCCAATAAAAAGACACAGGATCTGTAAAAGAATGGATCTGTAAACAAGATCTATCATTTTTCTGCCTACAAGAAATACACCTCACCAACAAAGATAGACTTTACTTCAGTTTAAGAGTTGGGAAAAGATTTTTAGCAAATGTTCCCAGGAAGCAAGCTGGAGTAGCCATCTTAATATCAAATAAAATAGACTTTCAACAAAATTTAATCAGAAAAGATAGAAAGGGACACTAAATACCCATCAAAGGAAAAATTCATAAAGATGACATTTCAATACTGAATATCTATACCCCAAATACAAGAGTACCGACATTTGTAAAAGAAATGCACTAAAGCTTACATTGGCCCCCACACATTAATAGTGGAGAGACATCAACAACCCATTCACACCAATGGGCAGGTCATTTAGACAGAAACCAAAAAGAGAAATAATGAGATTAACAGAGGTCATGAACCAAATTGATCTAACAGATATCTACAGAACATTTCACACAAACACAAAAGAATATACCTTCTTCTCACTACCTCAGGGAACCTTCTCTAAAATTGACAAACATCACTTTTACCTGAACCCATGTAAAAATGCCCCATGTGGTGCTATATACTGGTAATCTTATCACTGGAGAGGTGGAGAGAACAGAACTGAGGGGAACACAGGGCAAGGAGTCTACCTTAAACAGTCAGGCTGAGGTCCTGAGACTCTTGAGGAAACAAAAGAAATTACTCTTGAAGAACAACATCTGAAATTTCATCCTGCTTCCACATGCAGCATACACATGTGTGCATGCGCCTCAGTAAGTGTCCATGCACACACACATCACCACACACATGTACACACTTATACACACAAACCAGAAGATATGCAGTATGAGAAGGATATGAATTCATGACTTTTCAATCTACGTGTCTAAATGTATTCACCAGAGGCTTTTTACAAAATGTGTGTACTTATAATGCTGGAGCACTGTGTGGCCCTGACTTATTATGGGAAGCATACTAATTTCCTGTTGTTTCATTATTTCTCATTGTTATGAACAGTTATAATCCAGGAAGAGATTGACTGTTGGTTGTCAGACTCCATAGGCCTGGCATGCACTACAGGGGTCATATGCCCTAAAGAGATTCATTGACATAGTCCCAAACAACCTACTCCATGCAGTGACATGTGACATTAAATTCAGTAACTACCCAAGGTAAGGTTATCTCTCCTCTGTTGCATTCTGAGTTCTTGATTTTTCCAGATTCACAGAGTGGCTCTAGTCTCTGAATCACATTGTGTGTCTCATGCAGCTTCATTACTGAGAAGGAAAGCTCTATAACAGGCAGAGACAAGCTACCGATGCTCCCAATTTGCTCTGTATTTCAAACTTTTCTTTGAGAAAGCTTAGGGTTTTATATTTCCATGTGTATTTTCCAACTTTGCATCAAAATTTTCCAAAGGTTCATTTGGAGATTTTATCATTGAGAGAAAATATCTGAAAATAATTGGAATATTATGAGCTGACTGACGAACTCCAGATAGCACTAAACAGAACACTTATTTATTTATTTGGTTGTTTTGATCAAAATATTTGGATTAGTTTGTCTTATCACTGGGACAAAGTCTACTTGGAGGAGAGATTGAATGGTAACTAGTTGATTAATCAGCAATTCCTCAAAGTGCAGCATGTTGGTTCTGCAGGTGCATTATAAAAACGCCATGCTGCCTAATCACAGCTGTGTCAGTAAGAAGGGTCTCCATGTCTCCAGTTGTGGTCTTGGTGCTCAGTCTGTCCTGTCTACTTCTCCTTTCACTGTGGAGACAGAGAAGTTGGAGAGGGAAGCTCCCTCCTGGCCCCACACCTCTCCCAGTTATTGGCAATTTCTTCCAGGTAGATGTGAAGAACATCCAGAAATGCTTTACCAATGTAAGTATGCTTAATCCTCATGTAGTACTTTGAAAGTTGAAGAAATCTAATATTATTTTCAAGGAAATTCTGAAGACAATATGTTAAGAATGATCATAAAGTCAAAATTGGTGTAAAATTTTGTGTATCTTCTGATTTCTGCCTCTGTCCTGGTCAGAAATTCAGCAACGAGAAAAATATTTTAGGTGGAAGAACATCATGGTTATTGCCTTTTGCAACATAAATCACAATTTTCTAAACATTCTGTATGCTTCTTTACATCTTTGTTTTGCAATTATTTTCCATTATTTTTGACTGATGGTCAAGAGTTTGGAATAATTTGTCAATGAGTCAGAATTTAGACATTCATCCTTATGGGGATTAGCCATTGGTGCTGAACTCTGAAGAACTAACTGGTATCTGGTTTGAAGTAAATGTCTCTCAGCATGAACTCATACGGGAAACAAAAGACATTTACAATGTGTCCAAATATATGTAGGAGTTTCCAAATCTATTCTTATTTTGTACAAAGCCTTTGCCTGTGGCCAGTAATACTGCATTCTAAATATCTGTTCTTTTCCTCAGACATTGGATGCTGTAGTACAGCTTCTATGGGCCCACTGTCTGAGTTTTTGGTAACGACAGATGAAAGATGGACTGTGCTTATCTGTGGGACCTAAGATTTCTAATCATTATCACTGGGTTCAATGGGAGGACTTTCACAGCTGGTCCTCTAATTGATCATGGGGAGGAGTTTTCAGGGAGAGGAAGGCTCCCAGTTCTTGATAAAGTTTCTAATGGCCTGGGTAAGTGTGCATATGCTGATGTGTGGGCTGGACTGTATCCATAGTGAGCTGGAGAAAAGAAAGTAAAGGCCTTGCTTGCTCCTCAGGCCCAGGTTGTGACTGTTGATGTCCATTTTATGTTGGAGTGACCATGAGAGGGGTGATAAATTGTTCAAGCATCCAAGAATCAATAGGCAGCATGCTGATTTTTACTTTTTTAAATTTGTGATAGGGTCCAGAAAAGGAATGTGGAGTTCCTTTACTTCAGGTTCTTTGTTAAATAAGACAGGGACCTGACCTGGCAAATATCTTAATGTGATGATTCATTGACATCTATGGGTGAACTGCCTGGGTCTTTCCCTAGGACACTGACAGGCATCCATAAGTGATAATTACCATAATGATAGACATCAGAACCATTTGAATCTGAGTTTGTCTGAATAAGAACATTAAAATACAATAATAAATCAGCCTCAATGAGGTTGACTATATGGAGAATGAGGTGACATTTTTAAAAACTAATATTTGCACTTTCTTTCCTGTTTCTAGTTCTCAAAAGTGTATGGTCCTGTGTTCACTCTGTATTTCGGCCCACGGCCCACAGTGGTGTTGTATGGCTATGAGGCAGTGAAAGAAGCTCTAATTGATCATGGGGAGGAGTTTTCAGGGAGAGGAAGGCTCCCAGTTCTTGATAAAGTTTCTAATGGCCTGGGTAAGTGTGCATATGCTGATGTGTGGGCTGGACTGTATCCATAGTGAGCTGGAGAAAAGAAAGTAAAGGCCTTGCTTGCTCCTCAGGCCCAGGTTGTGACTCTATCATGGCCACCATTTAGCTCCCTCTTCTGTCTCTGGGATCTACTCTCTAGTTTCTTTCCCCATTTGTTCAGGAATCATTTTTAGCAATGGAAATATATGGAAAGACACGAGACACTTCTCACTCATGACTCTGCGGAATTTGGGCATGGGGAAAAGGAGCATTGAGCACCGTGTTCAAGAGGAAGCTCAATGCCTTGTGGAGGAACTGAGCAAAACCAATGGTAAGTGCAGGTTTATAATCTGACTTTTACATCTTGTTCTAGTATTACTGTATAAGTCACATGGTTCCTATCCTATTCACAGCTTTCTTTTATTTGTAATGAGAAGTCATTAGTATAGGTCTCTTGTTAATTTTCCATTACATTATGGTAGCATGCATTTTTATCAGCACAAGTATAGTTTCCTTATTTCATATCACCTAAGTAGACAATAATAGTCACTGATAATGGTGGCGATATCACCATGCATACTCAAGGCCTCTAAACTATGTAATATTGATATTCATTTTTAAAAATGACATTGCTCTCTATTGAGAGCTCATGTATTCATGCTGTCTTCTAGTATCATGTTCACAGTCCTTCATGACATGATGTATGGTTTTCATTTCTTAACTGAATGCTATACATTTTTCATCAATTATCCTATCTCTATTTATAGCATTAATTTGTAATTTTATCATTAATTTTTTACATCCCATTTAGAGTTTTGGTTCATATAGTTTACTAAACATTTCAACACCAATATTCAAAATTTCCACACATGGAAATTTATGCAATAATTCATAATGAAAAATATTTTCATTGACTCTAGTATTTCCCTACATGTCTTAGATTTGCATATCATTTTCACATTTATTGGTTTCTGTGTCAGAAAATTGGTAACTGTTCCTTTGCTAACACTGTGACTACTACTTATCTAGTAAGTTCTTGTAATGAGAAATCTTACCTCCTTGAGTTCTAAGTGACTTTGGTTTAACAATTTTTTTGTTCAAATACAGTAAAAGACTCAATCAGATTGAGTGATGTGAATGGAAACTATACATATAATAACAATCCCAAAAGCTTATCCTTTTTTTTTGCTAAATAAAATACATTTTGCTAAATATAATAAAATATTGCTAAACAATACATTTTGTGATAACTTAGAGCAGTGATTCTTTATCTTCCTAATGCCATGACCCTTTAATACAGTCATTCATGCTGTAGTGAGTCCTAACCATAAAAGAATATTCATTGCTACTTCATAATTGTAATTTTACTACTGTTATGAATCTTAATGTAAATATCTGTGTTTTCTGAGGGTTTTAACAACCCTGAAAGTGTCATACAAGCCCAAAGGAGAACCACTGACTTAGAGCATTATATTACATTACATTCCTAGTATCCAGGAGTAAATTCAATGAGTTCCTTTTTTTTTTTTTTAAATACGTCCAACATTGTTAACAAATGGGTCATGCATTTGAATTCACAGAAATACATTTGTAACCTTCACATAAAGATTAGTGATTCCCTAATCATAGTAATTTGCCTATAAAAATGAAAAGAAAGAAAACAAACAAAAAAAAAGAAAGCAACATTTAACATTTCATCCTAGGGCTCTTTCTCTTTGTGTGTGTGTGTGCTGCGTGTGTCTGCATGTGTGTGTGTGTGTGTGTGTGTGTGTGTGTGTGTGTGTGTGTGTGTGTGTGATATTACACTGAATACGTCATTTGGGGCCGAGTTCACTTGGTTCACAGGTTACATTCATCACTGGGGAAGTCAGTGCAGGAACTCAAGGTAGGAACCTGGAGGCGGAGACTGAAGCAGAAACAGTGGAGGAGAGCTGATCAGTGACCCCCTCCACCTGTCTGTCTCAGCTTCTTTTCCTCTAAAGCACAGGGGTGCCATTGCCCACAGTATGCTGAACCCTTAGATATCATCGGTAATGACGAAAGTCGGCAGAGACACCCACACACTAGTTTCACCTAGGAAATACCTCTCCTGGGGCTCCTTCCCCAGGGGCTCCCTCTCCTGGGGCTCCCTCTCCTGGGGCTCCCTCTCCTGGGGCTCCCTCTCCTGGGGCTCCCTCTCCTGAGGCTCCCTCTCCTGGAGCTCCCTCTCCTGAGCTGACTCTAGCTTGGGTCAATTTGACTAAACCTAACCAGCACACAAGCTGATCAGTCATTTTCCTTCCTTGTGAAATCAATATCATGATCAATATAATGTATAAACTTTAAACATTTTGCTACATAATACTTGAAAATGCCTATATTAAAAATATCCACAAGTGTCAGTTTTGCTCAAATATATTAAATGTGAAGTTTAGCCATAATAAATATTAATTAATTTTTTAAATATTTATTTATTACTTCAGGTTACATCTCCACCACAGTGCCCTCTTTCCACCCTTCCCAGTCCCACCCTCCCACCCTCTACACCCTCTCCATTCCATCCCACATATTAATTAATTTTTAAATAAAAATTATTGTTATCAGTGTTCTTTGCCTTACAGAAGCTTTTCAGTTTCATGAGGTCCTATTTATTAATTGTTGGTCTTAGAACCTGAGCTGTTGGTGTTTTGCTTAGGAAGTTGCCTCCTGTGCCAATGCGTTTAAGGCTATTCCCCACTTTCTCTTCTATTAGGTTTAGTGTATCCAGTTTTATGTTGAGGTCTTTGATCCATTTGGACTTAAGTTTTGTGCAAGGTGATAAATACAGATCGATTTGCATTCTTCTACAGGCAGACATCCACTTAGAGCAGCATCATTTGTTGGAGGTGCTTTATTTTTTCAGTTTTGAAGGTTTGGCTTCTTTGTCAAAAATCCAGTGTACATAGGTGTGTGGGTTTATTTCTGGGTCTTTGATTCAATTTCATTGGTTAACCTGTTTGTTTTTATGTCAATACCATGAGGTTTTTATTACTATAACTTTGTAGTACAACTTGAAATCAGTGATGATAATACCTCCAGAAGTTCTTTTGTTGTACAGGATTGTTTACACTATCCTGACTTTATAAACGTTCCATATGCAGTTGAGAATTGTTCTTTCAAGGTCTCTCAAGAATTGTGTTGGAATTTTGATGGGGATTGCATTGAATCCTTAGATTGCTTCTGGTAAAATGGCTATTATTACTATGTTAATCTGACAGATCCATAAGCTAGGACGATCTTTCCATCTTTTGATATCTTCTTCAATTTCTTTCTTCGGAGACTCGTAGTTCTTGTTATACAGGTCTTTCACTTGCTTGGTTAGAGACACACCAAGACATTTTATATTATTTGTGGCTAGTGTGAAGTGTGTTGTTTCCCTATTTTCTTTCTCAGCTTATTTATCCTTTGTATAAAGGAGGGCTACTGATTTATTAAAGTTAATTTTGTAACTTTGTTAAAGGTATTTATCAGCTGTAGGAGTTCTCTGATAGATTTGGGGGGAGGGTCACTTATATATATTATCATAACATCTTCAAACATAGGTACTTTGACTTCTTCCTTTCCAATTTGTATACCCTTAGTCTCCTTTAGTGGTTGTGCTGGAGGTTTGGATTTCTTTCAAAAACACTTATGTTGAAATAATATGTAAAAGTTGTGGGAGTGCTTCTGAAAAACAGTCTCATCAAAGGGGAATATGAAATCAGCTTAAATGACTTGTACCTGGTAGTTGCACCTGGGAACGTACATGATCTTCCTGGGAGAGCCTGTGATCTTGGAACAGGTGTATTTCAGGAGGAAAGCACAAGGATGGCCAATGAGGAGGCATCCTGGAACATAATTAGGGAGGACATATGAAAAGGAGGTTCTGGAAAACTAAAAGGGGCTTTTTGCTTGGCACTGTTTCACATTGCTACTCACCATTTCTTCACCTCGAAAGACTCCAGACAGCACCCTGATAAATAGTGTGGCTGCCAAAGCCTCAGCACCAAGACCAAGGCTGCATACAGCACTGGACCTGTCAAGAGGAGATTCAGAAAACCTGGACAGACTTAAGAGGCTGAAGTGTCACTGAGGTGAATTTCCTGTAGACAGATGGCTACTGTTCCTATATTCCCATTGGCTGATTGGTATTGATGACTGACAAGTTGCCCCCAAGGAACCACGCCTGAGACATCTTGGTGTATCCTTTCTTGATATATCCTTTATTTCAGTTTGTTTATATGATGGATTACATTGATGGATTTTCTTTCTTTTTTTTTATTACTTCAGGTTATATCTCCATCATAGTGTCCTCTTTCGACCCCTCTCAATCCCGCCCTCCCACCCTCTACCCCCTATCCCTTCCATCCCATTCCTCTGGAGTGGAGTGTCCCTATACAACAGTCCCCCACCCCGGTTTAACAGTCATATGAGGGCCAAGAGCCTCCTCATACACTGGGGGCCTACAAGGCAGCACCACTAGGGCAAAACGTCTCACTGACAGAAAAAAAAGTCTATGTTCATGTTCCCTTTGGTGCATCCATTGTAGTATAGTTATCCTGTACTATATGCCTAAAATCCAATTATAAGTGAATAGATGCCATGTGCATCCTTCTGGGTCTGGGATAACTCACTCAGGATGATCTTCTCTAGTTCCATCCATTTGGATGCAAATTGCATGATTTTGTTGTTTCTGATAGCTGAGTAGTATTCCATTGTGTAGATGTACCACAGTTTTTTAATCCATTCTTCCGTTGAGGGACATCTGGGTTGTTTCCAGTTTCTGGCTATAATAAATAAGGCTGCTATGAACATAGATGAGGAAACTCCCTTGTGATTCGGTGAGGAATCATTTGGATGTATACCCAGAAGTGGTATGGCTGGGTCCTGAGGCAGAGCTATTCCAAGTTTTCTAAGATATTGCCAGACTGTTCTCCAAAGTGGCTGCACAAGCTTGCACTCTCACATTGATGGATTTTCATATGTTGAACCATCCCAACATACCTGGGATAAAGCCTATTTGATCATGGTGGATGAACTTTTTGATGTGGTGTCTTGGATTCGGTTTGCAAGTATTTTATTGAGCATTTTTGCATCAAAGTTCATGAGGAAAATTGGTCTGAAATTCTCTTTCTTTATTGAATCTTTATGTAGTTTAGTTATCAGGGTGACTGTGGCCTCATAGAAAGAGTTTGGCAGTGTTCCTTCTGTTTCCATTTTGTGGAATAGTTTGGGAAGTATTGGTATTAGCTCTTCATTGAAAGTCTGGTAGAAAGGTCTACACTAAAACCATACTGTCCCTTGGGGTTTTGTTTTGTTTCGGGGGGTTGGCTTGGAAAAATTTTGATGACTGCTATTTCCTTAGGAGTTATAGGAATTTCCAGGAGCCAGGCAGAGAGAAGGCCTCAGTAAGCATGTGGGCTTCCTGGAGGCAACCTATTCTGTTGCATGACCTAAAGTGGGTGAGCTCTGCCTAAGACAAGGCACTCAGAAACTATGCCCCACAATTGCTTCCTGCTGCTTATATGCATTTTCTGTTCTGCTATTATTGTATCTCTCAAAAATATGATATAATGTGGAGAGATTCTCACTGCCTATGGCATGCTGTGATTGATTCATAGATACTAACCACTCTGCTTGGGCAGATCTCCTACAGAATTAGTATGAAGGTGTACTTTCATGTAATAATACTATTTAGATGAATTGAGGATTTTATAATTATTGATCATGATGTTTTTGAATTCTTCAACTAATTCAAATAATTCTAAGGTCCCCCCACCCCCACAGCATAAGAAATCTGCATAGGAAGAGTTTGTGAACCTTCACATGTCATTGGCACTTACACTGCACTAGGGAGAAAAACAGGCTTGAGACAGATTTATGACCAAAGGGAAACATTCCTCTAGGTCAACCATATGCATTAGGACAAGTAAAACTTATGAAAAATACTTAGTTAATTATATATATGTAAACAATAACCCTCATGAAACCCCTTAGACCCTGTTAATCTTAAACCCTGTCATGAAATATTGTTGTTCTGTGGACTGGACACATAAATAGGAAGTGTTTAGGTAGGCCCAAATAATCAATAGCACTGATGTAACTACAGTTTATATCTTTTTGTGATCAATGCATTGATAGCTATGTAAGAAAAAAATTACCTTTTTAAAAAAGATTTTTTTTCTTCTTACATAGAGAACTTTTGCTAAGGAAACATATATATACCCAAGCATGAAAATAAACAGTTGTTGATAGGAGTCAGGGCTTGCCCTATCCACCATCCAACAAAAAAAATGTGTCCCTCTGTCTAATTGTTTGTGTATGTGTATGTGTACATATGTGTGTATATATATATATGTATATATACATGTATACATGTGTATGTGTATAATGTCATTTGTCTGTCTATATGCACGCATGTGCATATATGAGGTCTGAGGGAGCTTCCTTTTGTCTCATTCATCACATATATATTTGAATGTGTACATATCTTCATATGTGATTGTTTGTCTGCGTGTATCTATGAACTGATACAATGGAGGCAGGCACAGCAGTTGACCAGGTACAAGATTCCCCTGAGGGTGGCCTGGTTTTCTTGCTGGTTCACAGAGAGTTAAAAGAAATCAGAGTTCCAGAGTTAAGCAGCTGCCAGTTTACAACAAACTTTTCCTTAGCTTAAACTGGTCTAATTAACAGCCTGCTGTTAAACAGCAGGAGGCAGTAGCTAGAAAGGAGCTCTAGCTTGAGATAAGTATAGCCTTCTGCATGATACAGTTGGTGGAGAATCAGTATTTCAGTCCACAGATAACTGTTAGATCCATTTGATTCATAATGTGCCAGAGCCTGCTGGTAAGACCATGGGACATTGACCCTGATGGTGTGAGGACTGAGCAGAATTAAGAAACAAAAGATGAGGTCAGAACTGAAGTCTGATTCAGTTTCCATGCAATAAATTCAAAAAGGCAGAGCAGTCTGATCTTTTGTTTACAGGTAGCAAGAGTCAAGTTACATATTAATAACCTTCCCACTGTTACTAGAAAACTCAGTAACCTAAGATACAATAGAAACAAGGAACTTGGCAAGTTAAATGCACTCACAGCAAAGGTCTGCAGGATACATGTTGGCAAAATATAGTGTTTTGTAAAGAGAATGTGGAACCAGCCAAGTAAGTCAGCCATCACCAAGTTGGGGAAAAGTTCTCTCCAGACAGCTCTTATATGCACACAGCTCTCCACAATAATGTCTGTTAATTTCATTATTTCTCTCTTTGGTTTCTGTCTTGATGATCTGTCCATTGGTGTGAGTGGAGTGTCAAAGTCTCCCACTATTAATGTGTGGGGTTCGATGTATGATTTAAGCTTTAGTAATGTTACTTTTATGAATGCGTGTTCCCTTGCATTTGGGGTATAGATAATCAGAATTGAGATGTCATCTTGATGGGCTGGAGAGATGGCTCAGCCGTTAAAGGCTAGGCTCACAACCAAAAATATAAGAGATGTCATCTTGGTGGGTTTTTCCTTTGAAGAGTATGAAGTGTTCTTCCCCATTTCTTTTGATTAATTTTGGTTGAAAGTGTATTTTATGACATACTAGAAAGGCTACTCCAGTTTGCTTCTTGGTTTTGTTTGTTTGGAAAACCCTTTTCCAGCCCTTTACTCTGAGTTAACATCTATCTTTGTTGTGGAGGTATGTTTCTTGTATGCAGCAAAATGAGGGATCCTGTTTTAATATCCATCTGTTAGCCTGTGTCTTTTTATTGGTGAATTAAGTTCATTGATGTTGAGAGATAATAATGACCAGTAATTGTTAATTCCTATTATTTTGATGGCCATTGTATTGGTGGTGGTGGTGGTGGTGTGTGTGCTTTCCTTATTTTTGTTTTTCTGGTGTGGGCTTTTTTTTTTTTAATTTCCTGTGTTTTCATGGGTGTAGTTAGCTTCCATGGGTCGGACTTTTCCGTGCAGAATCTTCTGTAGGGCTATATTCATGGATTGATACTGTTTGAATTTGGTTTTATGATGGAATATCTTGTTTTCTCCATCTATGGTGATTAAAAGTTTGTTAGTATAGTAGTCTGGACATCTGTGATCTCTTAGGGTTTGCAATATCTTTGCCCAGACCCTTCTAGGTTTCAGGGTCTCTGGTGAGAGGTCTGATGTAGTTCTGATAGATCTGTCTTTATAAGTTACTTGGACTTTTTCCCTTGTTGCATTTAACATTCTTTCTTTGTTCTGACAATTAGTGTTTTGCTTATCATTTTTCATTTTCTAGATCAATTTTCTTTTCTAGATCAGTCTGTTGTTTGTTCTGTAAGCTTCTTATATGTTTATAGTCATCTTTTTCTTTAGGTTGGGGAAGTTTACTTCTAAGATTTTTCTGAAAGTATTTTGTGGGCCTTGGAACTGGATTTCTTCTCCTTCTTCTATTCCTTCTTCTATTCCTATTATTCTTAGGTTGGGTCTTTTCATAGTGTCCCAGATTTCTTGGATGTTTTGTGTCAGGAACTTTTTAGATTTAATATTTTCTTTGACTGATGTATTGATTTTTTTAATCATATTTTCTACACCTGAGAGTCTCTCTTCCATCCTTCCATCTCTTGTAGTCTGTTGGTGATGCCTGTGCCTAAACTTTCTGTTCTCTTCCCTAGATTTTCCATCTCCAGGATTCCCTAAGTTTGTGTTTTCTTTATTGCTTCTATTTCCATTTTCAAGTGAACAATTTTATTCATTTCCTTCACCTATTTGATTGTATTTTTAAGGGATTTATTCATTTCCTGTTTAAGGGCCTCTATCATCCTTATAAGTTTAGATTTAAGGTCATTTTCTTTTGCTTTGGCTGTGTTAGGATATCCAATGCTTGCTATAGTAGGATAGTAGGATAGTGGGATAGCTCTGATGGTGCTGTATTCCTCTGGTTCTTGTTGACTGTGTTCTCATGCTGACCTTTAGGCATCTGGCTGTCCCTGGTGTTGGTTGGATGCTCCTGATTCAGGATTCCTCAGGGAGTCTGGCAAAACCTTTTGCCTGATAATGAAGCTTGGGGAACTGCTTGCCACTCACCTCTGGTGGCTATGTCCCAGGTGGATTTCAATGTTCCTAGGGTCTCTTAGGCTTCTTACAAAAGGGAGGCAGAACAGTGGAAGCTTGGAGGACAAAGCACACTTTACCTCTGCTGGTTGTGCCCCAAATGGTCTAGGCAGGCAGGGAATTGGTGGGTATGGGGTCTAAAAAATAGATGTTCCTGCAGCCCCCTATAGGACTCCTAAGGATGGCAGGTGATGACGGTAAGGGATAGTGTGTAGTTCACTTCTGGCTATGACCTGGGTGGATCAGGCCGGTCATAACATTTATTTCTTAAAGAAAAAAACATATTGTTTTATATACAGACAGGAAAAAAAAGTCTTCATTTCCTCATGCTGTTTGATTCACCTGGGATAGACAATAAAAAATAAAGGCTCTCATGTTATCTATTTATGTAGGCAGATCATGTCATAGTTATAGTTGATATTACCATTTCTTCCCATGTAAGACTAATTTATTCTGCTTTTAAAATTTGTCCTTCTAATTTTTATATTTGTGGTTGTTAGCATAGTCTTTAACAGCTGAGACATCTCTCCAGCCCTGTTGTTTCAAATTATTAAACCAAATAAAAACATTGTCTTTTATTTATAATTTACTGGTACAATAAATGATGCTTGCAATTATTCATAGAAGAGCAAACATTAACCTCTCAACTATCCTATTTTCTTCTAAGTTCCATATGCTCTATAGACTTCTCAGACAAAAGGGGTCAGCTCTAACCACTAGAACATTAGGTGTAGAGAAGCCTTTTTTTTCCCCCAAAATAACATGCAACTGAGGTTAATGTGTATAAGTCAATATAATAGGTGTGATCTTCTATTTCATAACTAATGAGAATGAAGACCAAGTTAAAATTATTGTCAAGGTAATTTCTGATTCTTCACTAGATGTGTATTGCCTGTTAGGAGTATTCATACTTAAAGCATTCTTAAAACTTAAGTACCTAACATGTTAATAAGAGCAAAGGGTCTTCTTGGTATGTTTCAATGGCATTTTATAATTGTTTCTGACTCTTCAGGCTCACCCTGTGATCCCACCTTCATCCTGAGCTGTGCTCCCTGCAATGTTATTTGCTCCATTATTTTCCAGAATCGTTTTGATTTGAAAGATCAGGATTTTCTTAACTTGATGGGAAAACTTCATGAGAACACCAAGATTTTAAGCTCCCCCTGGTTGCAGGTATAGTGAAGATCCTTTGCTCCTGGGTGGCGGGTGATGAACTTCTGTCCTTTCTTTCTCACAAGTCAAATTCAATAGGACCAACAGTGAGGTAACCAGACATTACAGTTAAGACTAATGTATTATTTAAAGGATATCAAGAAGGAAGGAATAACCCCTTTGCAGAACAAAGAGCAGCACAGAAGGGCAAATGTCAGGAAGACTAAAGTTTGCTAGCTTCTTATGAATTTATTTCACCATTGACTTCCACGGAACTCATTTTATAAAGTATTGTATTCGCTTACAGAGGGGTGGCCAGTCATTCATTCTTTTACTATGCACATTTATTGGCCTCTTTAGAACAGTTCCACACCTCCTCAACATATTACTAGAAAGGAATATATTAGTTTAGAAAGAATATTTTCTATAAAGAGAAAGAATGTTTGTGGCAATGAAGCCTTCCAGGAAACACTGAGTAGTTTCAGATTTTGATGCATCACCTGAGATCCCAGTTGACAGGCTGGCATGAAAAAATGAAAAGATGAATGGTTTAATGGTGCTTAAAAACAGCATTTTCCAGTGATGAATTGGCATCTCCTGCATACTGCACAATAAATTATTTTATGATCATAGAGGATCCCTACAGGCAGTAAATTTCAAGGCATTTTTGAGCCCTACCTACTTCTACATGTGTAATAAGTTGCTTGGTAGGAATAAAATCCCCAGACACTAGATTTCTTCTGGAAATCAGGTCACACGAACATCTTAACTTTTACTGTCACTGAAAAGTGTGAGTGTGAGTAATTTACATCACATGGTATTTCAGACTTGTAGAACAAAGTTTATATAAGCAAATGAAATGATATAAGCATGCTTTATATTAAAAAGATTCATGAATGTGGAAATTTAATATGTTCTTTTATTATTTGGGTAGAAATTTTCCCTCAATTCTCTCTATTTGCATAAAGAATTACTATATTGTTAGTGTAATTTTATATAATTGTGTTTGTTTTGCATTTTCTCTCTTAACACAGCTATCATTCGAATAATTGAGACTCTATTATATTATTCATTCAACAAACTCCACAACACAAGAATTGAGCAGTTATTACTCTATTCTCAACCTTCTCAACTAACCTGGCTTCCTCCCAGCATAAATTCCAGATGTACTTGCTCTTTTTGGCTTTCCTCTTTCACCTCTGCCTGTGGCCAAAAACTCTCCTACTTCCTCCTCTAACTCCTCCTCTCCTGGAGGGCAGTGTGTACAGCCCTGTTCTCTCCTCTACTCAGTGATTGACTGTAAGCTGCTGCATTAGCATTAGGGGCCAATTAGGGAGCAATGCTTACACAACATTAAGCCAGGAGATTCTCCGAACAAGAATGCCACCAGATATGGGGGAGACGGGTACAGAAATCACCATTTGAATTACACAATAACCTTATGCCTATATATGTAAAATAAACCACCTCTTCAAGGAGAAAAACATATATAAAGCTATAAGTGCAAACCAGGCTTGCTATATATTATAAATATATCTTATTTTCTTTATTACATAATATTCATTTAGTAAATTCTTATATTTTCTTATAGGTTTGCAATACTTTCCCTGCTCTTCTTGATTATTGTCCAGGAACTCATCACAAGTTTTTTAAAAATCACACTGATATTAAGAATTACTTTTTGGACAAAATAAAAGAACACAAAGAATCATTGGATACTGCAAATCCTCGGGACTTCATTGATTATTACCTTACTAGAGAAAGGCAGGTAAAGTGTTAATATACATTTGTAGATATTCTGGATTAATTAAGTATTTTATAATTCATTGAATGTTTCAATTTTTACCAATGATGGTTAAATACAAGGTTTATATAATTTAAAAAACAATTTAATATTTATTATTATAGAGTTAATTGCTTGGGAGAAATAAAATGAATTTCTTAATTAGAGCACATTGGCCATGTTCATTAAATTAAAAAGAAAAGATAAAACCGTTTAGTAGAAGAGAAGTAGATCAGAAAAGGCAGATAAGATGAAACTAATTCCAATCTATTCAAAAAGCACAAACTGTTCTGTCTTAACATGAACGTTGTCATCACCATCTAGTGTGTGGTTCACTTGTGTGTTCTATAGACTAAAACTGATATGGACATATTTTAATTGATTGATACTAAAAGGGAATTTCAAAAGCACAGAATTAAGAAGGGAGAGGTGTACAATCAGAAAGAGTATGTAGATAGTAGAATAAATTTTAATAGAGTATAATTTCAGATAAATTTGACCCAGTTAGGGTGGGAGATTAAAGGCATTAGGTATCCTGTGAGGTTTAACTGTGTTGTCACTGTGTAATTTACAAAAAAGTATTTTCCTATGCAATTTCCTTGACACATTTAACAAAACTCAATTGGCAATAAACAGACAGGTTTGATACTGGGCATCAGTTCTGTTCCCTTCATCAATATTTTTGCCTTTGCCTAGTGGTCTAATGTCCCAAGATATTGACTTATAAAACATTTTAATCATATTTTTAAAAAGGATTATGAGTTCCTCTACCTTGCTGTTTTCTTTTGCCAGACTGCTTTAGCATCCTGGATTCTTTAAATTCTTACCTAAATTTTAAAATGTACTTGTCAGTTTGTTGAAAGAAGGGAGTAGTGATTCATACAGAGATTGCATTTATTCCATCAATCATTTTAAGATTTGCCATTTGCTAAAATAGAGGAAAAACTTATATGTGATATCAGTAACTGCAGTTTGTTACATTGTGATAGTAGTGAGTGTATCCACAAATAGTGCAGCTACCAGTTCAATACTTTGAAAATGCCCCATCACTCTACAAAAACAAACGGCAGCCACTAAATCATCATTCCCCTTACTCCATGATATTACTGGTAGCTGCTAGTGTGTACTCTGTCTCTGTAGATTTTCCTTTGTCTCTCTGACAAAGTACACTGACTTCTACAGCAGCTCTTAGTATTCATGACTTTCCTTTGTCTTCTTTTACTTGCATAAAATCTTGTGTGTTTCTGTAAGTTCAGTTTCTGTCTTCTCTCATAGTAAACTTCATCTTACACGTTTGAGAACTACAATGCACTTACTCACCACCCATGTATCTTTGTGTTAATTCTACCTCTGACTTTTCTGTGTTATTTATCCATGAACACCTCTGCTTATGCTTCCATGTCTTGTTTTCATTTTCTGTGTGCATAATCCTAAAACTGTGGTTACTGATTCAAATGATAATATTATATTTACCTTTGTGAAAAATAGCTATAATTTTCAACAGACATTATTCAATTTCATAGCTACCAGCTCACTGATCTTCCAGTTTAAATTTTTTGTGTATGGAAGCTTTGCCTGCAGGTGCGTCTGTGCACACTGGGCATCAAAGCTTTTCAGGTCTTAATCTTGATTTGTGAGTCAACACCATGCTGCTTTCATTGCTGTAGTCTGCAGTAGGTTTTCAAGTTTAGGGTTGAGATCTTTCTCTCCACAGTTCCACTTGAACCTGAGGATTTTCTTTCTCACTTGAACTTTAGTACTGATGGAAGTGGTTCATTAGAATACTTTGTGAAATTTTATCGCCACCTTACCACCATTGCATCTTCCAGTGCTTGCGAATGAGGTGGTTTCCCATTTGTTGGTATTTATTTTTCAGAGCCAGAAATTGTTTAAAGTGTGTGCATCTTTCACTATTGCAATCTTAAGTCTTTCACCCTTTAGCCACAATTATAAAAGTGATTATTTCTTTAATTTCATTTCAGATCAGTAATTTTTGCTATAGAAAACCATGATTAACTTTAATTTTCAGACAGAAATGTATTGAAATAATTTATTAGCTTTCATTTTTTTCCTTTCATTTACATGGGATTTTAAAAAGTTTTATATGACATTGACACAGTTAATTTTGTTGGGAATTAGGCCAAAACAAAACTTTTTTATAATTGAAAATAGATTCTTCTCTCATACAATATATCTTGGCCACAGTTTCCTCTTCCTCCACTCCTCCCAACTCCCTCCCTCCCTCATAGACACTCTTCCAGTATTTCCCTTCAGAAAAGACCAGGCCTCCAAGAGACAACAAAACACAACAAATCAAGATACAATACGTCAAGGCAGAGGTCCTCATGTCAAGGCCAGACAAGGCAACGGGATAGGAGGAAAGAGTTCTGTTGCAAAATATTTGATCATACTGTGAACCTGGGCCATACCACAATAGAAACAGGTTTTTCCAGTTCACAATCTGAGGGTTCAAAATGTGATCAAATATCCTGCAACAGAGCCTCAAGCGTAGGTAAATCGTCACAGACACAGCTACTCCCTTTGATAGGAGTCCCACAAAACCACCAAACTAACAGCTTTATATATGCCAGTGACATGGTTCAGACTTATGGAGGCTCAGTGCTTGCCACTTCAGTCTCTGTGAGTTCATATGAGACCTCCTTAGCTGATTTAGTAGACCATGTTCTCCGGGTGTCCTCCATCTCCTCTGACTACTACAGTTGTTCCTCCCTTTATTCAGCAGGGTTCTCCAAGATCTGAGGGGGAGAAACAAACATTTTTCTTTCCTGAAGGATGAGTATTCTTTTGTCAAATAGAGTGTTCCATACATGTTATTAAGTTTAGACTATGTCTAGTGTTCTTAAAGTCTTTATTTCTCTATTGATCTCAGTCTGTGTATCATATGCATTGTTAAATTGAATGTTGAGAATTTCATAGTTTTATTCTAGTAATGTACATCATTCTTGGAAGGTCTGCTTCATAATTACTGGAGATCACTTATTTGATGCATATGCCTTTATAATTCTTAAACTCTGATTAATTATTCATCATTACTATATTTTAAAATATTCTTATTATATCTTTGAGAATTTCACAAAATATTTTGTTCATATTCAATACCTTCAAATCATCAATCTCTTTATTCATCTCAGATCTACCTTATCTTAGTTTGGGTGCTATTGCTATGATGAAACACCACGACCAAAAGTAATGTGGTGAGGAAAAGTTTTATTTGGCTTAGGCTCAACATGCAAAGTCTATCAGTGAAGGAAGTCAAGAGAGGAATTCAAACAGGGCAGGAACCTGAAGATAGGAGCTGATGCAGAAGCCATGAAAAAAAATGCTGCTTACTGGCTTGTTCATCATGGTTTTCTCAGCCTGCTTACTTCTATAAATATATATGTAAATTAGGATACATATTTCCGTATATAAGTGTTTCTGCTAAGTAATCAGTGTTATCCTGAAGGGTCTCTTTGTAGAGGTGATTTGAGCTTCATCTCTTACAGCTCTTAACACCCTGTCTCTATTCTCTGTTTTTAATGTTTTAACTCTCGTATGTCACAAGAGGTTTCTTTTCTGGTCCTGTAATGCCCAGTTCATGAAACCATAAGACAAGCCAAAAATACTCCAACTTGATGCAAAAGGAAAAGGATCTTTAATTGTGGGTTCAAGCCAAGGAAAGGGCTGTCACACGTTCTCCATGCAGGGAGTCTGTGAATGGCACTGAGTCTGAAAGTCTGTCGGGTTTATGGGTTTGTAAGGGGAGGAGGTGGGCAAACGGAGATTCGAGAAGTGTGCAGAATCACATTTGGTCTTATAAGATGAGCTCTGAGAGTCCTCTGATAATCTTGTTTTCAAAATGCAAACTCCTCGTTAACAGTTTTATGATTAACAAGCCTCAATGCAATCTCAGCAGCCCTTCCTGACAGGGTGTTCGAGATAGTTTATGGTCCGGGATAGAGGTCAGTCCTCCCTGCATATATTGAGAGGTCCATGACTTGAATAACCTCTGGAGCTGTTATCTTATAGCCACGATATGTAAACATTAAGTTTTTTCTTTTAGTTGAGAACTGCTTGTTATCTATGGCTCTGAACAGGTAGCCTCTGAAGGCCTCTGACAGGAGAGTGCAGGCTCACTTTGCTGCTTTATGAGCCTGTAAGGAGAGGTCAGGATGAGAGACTGTTTTGGTTTTTGTTTTGGGGTTTTTTGTTTTTGTTTTTGTTTTTGGTCTTTCAGTCCCATGTATTTTGAGATCTATAGACCTTTTATACCTGAATAGGCATCTCCTTCTATATTTTTTGGAAATTTTCCTTCAAGGTACACTTGAGAATGAGTTGTGTGCAGGGCGATTAAATGCTTTATAGACAAGGGAAAAATTGTCTAGAACCAACTTTCTCGTCTTCCTCGTCCTCTTCATTGTTCTCCTCTTCCTTCTTTTTTTTTTTTTTTGTTCTTTTCAGCTTTGACCCCCCCCCCTTTTTCTCTGCATTGGGTTTTCCTTTAGCTCTGTTGGTAGCAATATCCTTTCTGTTATTTCTTTCTTCAGCTTGGCAGCCTTGTTTTTATAGGGCTGCTTATCATCTGCAAAAGTTTTGCTCCACATCTCTCCTAGTTTCTGTGCAACATCATCAATGGATAAGCCAGGATGCTCTCTCCTTTGATTTTTGGACTGTTCTCAGAACAGAGCAAGAAGAAGGCCAAAGGAGGCCTCTTAGGTGCATTAATGTCCTTGAACTTCTTTTTGGTCTCCCCTTTGGTGGGGGGGTGGCTGGTGGTGGAATGTAGGTTTTCATTTCTCTTTCATAACAAGCCTTGTTAGCTTTTGCCATGTCTTCAAATCCCCCCTCCAAACCTTTTTCTTTTTCTTTTTTCTTTCTTTCTTTTTTTAAAGCAGACATGGTCTTCCACCTCTCTGAGCACTTCTTACAGAACTCCAAGAAGTTGACAGAAGTGTCCGGATGCCTCTTCTTGCGCTCCTCCCGGCAGACTTGCACAAAGAGTGCATATTAAGACATTTTGCTTCTCGGCTTCTTAGGATCTCCTTTGCACATGGCTACTTGATTCCTGTCCGCGAGGCACAGTATCAACCAGTGTCCGTCCTGCTAGTGCTCACCCTGGCCAGCGTTGTCTCTAGAGAGCACAATGTACTGCAATGGCTGTGAGAACCAGAGCCAGATGCAGCCTCCTCTTTCTCTCCACTCTGTAACATTACTCCAGGACAATTAATATTATTTTAAAATATTTTACTTAATTCATATGTGATTTTTGTCACTGCCTCCTACCTTTTACCAATACCTCTCATGTTCATCTTCCATCTATCTATCTCTGTCTATCTATCTATCTATCTATCTATCTATCTATCTATCTATCTATCTATCTAACTAACTATCTATCTATCTATCTATCTCTGTCTGTCTATATCTCTATATCTATCTATCTATCTGTCTGTCTATCTATCTATCTATCTATCTATCTATCTATCTATCTATCTATTCATCCACCCATCTATCCCACCGTCCATTCATCCATCCATCCATCTATCTACCTATCTATCTATCTATCTATCATCTATCTATCTATCTATCTATCTATCTATCTATCTATCTATCATCTATCTATCTATCTATCTATCTATCTATCTATATTTATTATGTTTGTTTGTGTGGAATGTAACCTGCTATGCTCATGTAGTTTTCCTTGGTTATTACAGTGTATGGGTTTGGATTAGATAACCATTTAGAGCACTCAACTCTGAGAAAGACAAATCTCCCTCTCTCAGTAATTTTTAACTACCAGAATCTCTTCACTGAGATTGAGATCTCATGCAATTCTATTTAATCAAAGTTGTCATTTTCACTAATGTTTTAAATTTTTAGATCTGGTTTCATATCCATGTTTTGAATTTCATGAGTGTAGCTACCATGTCAGATACAATCTGGCAGCAAACTTCCTGATCTTCTGGCTCTTAAGATCTTCCTTCACCCTCTTCCAAGATATGTCCTAAGATTTAAGTGTAAGAGTTGTGTTGAAGATTATATTAGTTAGGACTGAACATACAATAGTTCAAATTTCTGCAACTTGACTAGCGGATGTTTCAGTATTGACCTCTGTCTGCTCCACTATGAAGTGTCATCAAGGAGAGTTGAGAGCTAGAGTAATCTGTGGGTATTATAATAAATATTTATAATACATTTAGAATTTTACTACTTTAGGAAACTGGAAATATTATATTCTCTTCTTCAAACTATTGTCCCACAGAGTGATTGGTAAACATTTTAGTAACAGGTAGGGTTTTTCTATTATTGAGGATGCTTTGAGTCTGAGCAGACAGTGGTTGGTTATTATCATGATATAGTTGCCACTATTGCACCACCATATATTCCAATGTATTAGTTTTTGAGTGTATTGCTTTAGAGGAATTTGAGGTTAAAGACATATCCAATCTAGCCTTTATGGTTAGACAATGACATGAATCTGCTTTACAAAGGCAGCCCAGTGTCTTTTTCTGGTAAGTATTAATTCAGAGAAAATTAGTTATTTTGATAGTGGTTTATTATACAAAATTGGACACACTGGAGGTCACTAGAGATCATAAGGCATTATCAGTAGTTAGAAAATAAAACTGATATACTTTACTTTTGATCCGCTGACTGAGCATTTGAAGCTGGAGTCTTGTTGAGGATCCTATGCACATCATGTTATCAGGTTTGGTAACTTAATTACTATTACAATTTCCTTAGCCCATGAGGGCCAGAGTGTGTCACATTCTGTCTCATGACTTAGTGTCTCTTCAGTTCCTATAGTACACCCTTCTTTCTTATTACATAAACCATGCTGCTAGTTGATTCCCATATGAAATGTAGACAGGTCATCTTGAATCTGTGAACCTATTCTTGCAAACTATGAATCCCTATCTCCTTTAGACAATTTGAACATTATAATGAACCTGCAGTAATACTGAGTCCATGAAAAACTTTATCAAACATCTTATATAAAATTCTTCACACAGGTTTTCAACAGTTAGCTATTATTCTTGCAATGAATTTAAATTGTTCTTCTTCATAAATAAGAGAAAATTTAGCTATCAATGCCATAAAGGAATCATATATATATATATATATATATAATTAATTTACACACAAAGAGACTTATTACAAACTATGTTTGTGTTGAAGAGTAGACATGAAGCACTAGAGTCAAGTGCCTGATGAATTCTTGCATTTTTTATCATTCAGACTTTCTTCTTATAAATAAGCCTACTTGTTCCCCAGATAAATGTAACATACGTCTTTCTCCAAATAATGTTTTGATAGGAGAGAATAGACAATAAAATAAATACATGTATCTTTTTATCTTCTATATATCTTAAATATCAAGCATTGTATAGACACACACACACACACACACACACAGAGGAAGATAATCTTAGAAATTTAAATGTAAGTATAGATAACAAAAGTCTGCCATCTAAACCACAATCTCTGAAATGCCATATTGGTTTCTAATACTAGTGTAGTTCCAGATTCTCTGCTTTTAACAGTGCAAAATTGTGCTATATTATAAATTCTTTGTAATTGAATATAACCTTAACAAGTTATCAGATAATATTATAACACCTTTCGTAGGAAAACTGCAATCAGCAACCGAACTATACACTTGAAAATCTGGTAGAAACTGTGATTAATCTTTTTGGTGCTGGAATAGAATCAGTAAGCAATACACTGAGATTCGCCCTACTGCTCCTGCTGAAGCACCCGCACATCACAGGTGAGGACAGCGTTGGTGAACCCCTGAAAGAAGCTGGAAGGACTTGGCTAGTGTCCTGTATGTTGTTATTCAAAATCTCAGTATTTGCAAGTGGGCATGGTTGAGCATGCCTTTAATCTCAGTATTTGGGAGGCTAAGCCAGGTAGATCTCTTAATTTGAGGGCACTGAGGTCTATAAAACTAATTCCAGGACAAATGAGACCACAGAGCGAAACCATGTGTCTTAGTCACTGTTCTATTGATGTAAAGAGACACAATGGCCAATGACAACACTTATGAAAGAAAGCATTTAGCTGGGGGACTTGCGTACAGTTTCAGAGGTTTAGACCATTAGCACCATGGCAGGAAGCATGGTGGCACAGATGGTGCTGGAACAGTAGCTGAGACTGCATTCTAGTCTGTAGACTTAGAGAGAACCTTTAGACTTGACATGGGCTTTTGAAACCTCAAAGCCCACCCTCAGGGACACACTTCCCCCAACAAGGCCTACATCTTAATCCTTCTAATTCTTTCAAACAGTTCTGTTCCCTGGTGACTAATCATTCAAATATATGCGCCTATGGGGCCATTCTTATTTAAATGATCATACCCTGCCTCAGAAAAATAAGAAACATAGCCATATAGTACAGGATAACTATCCTACAACCAACAGATCAAAAGGAACAGGAACATGGACTTTGTTATCTGTCCCTCATATGACTGCTGAACTGAAGGGGGCGGATATGTAGGGAACCCCACACCAGAGGAGTAGGATAGGTGGGAAAAGGGAGAGAAGGTGGGAGGGTGGGACCAGGAGGGATGGAAGGAAGGGACTGTGATGGAGATATAACTTGAAGTAATAAATAAACATAAAAAAAGAAAAGTAAGAAACAAAACAAAATCTCAGTTTTAATTTTGTTTCATTTCTTGTTGTGAGGAAGATGACAGAGAGAAATGAAATGAAAAGGTCTGTAGGAAAGCCATCAAAGCTAGTCTATCATATATATTTGTGTATTCACCAGTATCAAGTTTTTAAAGCAGGCAAATTCTTGCAGTTGACTTTCCTTTTTCTGGTAAGTATAATTCTGAGGTAGAGAAAAAAAACCCTCAGGTCACTGAAGTATAGCAAATAATCTTATGGTAGGGAGGTATAGAGGGACTGGGAGGAGTAGAGGGAGGAGAAATGATAGTGTGATTATATTATTTGAGAAAAAATCTGTTTCTAATAAAAGGGGAAAATTAATAAAAGAATAGAAAATAGAACTATTTGTTTAGAAAGTGACTCAGGTGTTTTAAGTTAATATTCTGAGAGTGCAATTAGTGAACTTTGACAGACTATCTTGAAAAGACTAACTATTGTAATGCTTCTCTATTTGCCAATAACTTTAGTATTTAATATATAATACATATGTTAATATAAAAATTAAGTAATCACAGTGTTTGATGTTTTTTCTGAGAAAATTTTCCATCTGAAAATAATTTAAAATTCCTTGGTTCATTTTATTTTATTTTTGCATCAGGAACACCACACTAGGACATGGTACATTTCAAGTAATATTATAAATATTTTATTCAGAGGAAGACATTATATTCACCAAAGATTTTTTGGAAGATAATCTAGGCATACAATTATATTTCACATAGAAATACCAAAATTTTGCAATTAATAATGGTATATAATTCATTCAGAAATTACTAACACAACATTAATTGAGATATAAATATATATGGAAAGAGATGAGTATTCATAACCACGTAAAGTCAAAATTCTATTATTTTGTGTATATTGCTGGACAAGAAATAATGATAAAATTATATTCCATATGAACATGATTATATTGACAGTATTTTAATGTTTGCAGCATTTATAGTATAATTTATTTTTAATATCAAATTAATCTCTTTGTCTCAATCCATTCAAAAATATTAAAGTCTGTGTTCAGTCTCTATTTTCATAGGATGTCAAAGTCCATTTTATATGAGGATGGCACCATGTGAGTTAATTCTTCCATGAACGATACTGCTAAGATAAAACATCATTAAAATAAAAAGTAAACAATGAGAATCAATAATTTCCCCTTGGGTGGTGTTTTTTACGTGAGTGTGGATTGTAACATGGATAGCCTGATTATAACTAATATACATGTACAAGTGAATACATGCTGTGGGTGTCTTTCTGGGTCTGGGTTACTTCACTCAGGATGATCTTTTCTACTTCCATCCATTTGACTGAAAATTTCATGATGTCCTTGTTTTATTTTTTAAATTTATTTATTTATTGCTTCAGGTTACATCTCCATCATAGTGTCCTCTTTCGACCCTTCCCAGTTCTGCCCTCCCACCCTCTACCCCCTAACCCTTCCATCCCACTCCTCTGGAGTGGACTGTCCCTACATAACAGTCCCAGTTCAGCAGTCCTATGAGGGCCAAGAGCCTCCTCATACACTGGGGGCCTACAAGGCAGCACCACTAGGACAAAGTGTCTCATTGACAGAATGAAAAAGTCTATGTTCCTGTTCCCTTTGGTGAGTTTGTTGTAGTATAGATAGCCTGTACTATATGGCTAAAATCTGGCTATAAGTGAATAGATGCCATGTGCTTCTTTCTGAGTCTGGGTTAGTTCACTCAGAATGAGCTTTTCTAGCTCCATCCATTTGGCTGCAAATTGCATAATTTCATTGTTTCTGATAGCTGCATAGTATTCCATTGTGTAGATGTACCATAGGTTTTTAATCCATTCTTCAGTTGAGGGACATCTGGGTTGTTTCCAGTTTCTAGCTATTACAAATAAGGCTTCTATGAACATAGATGAGGAAACTTCCTTGTGATTCGGTGAGGAGTCATTTGGATGTATTTTAAATGTATGTGCATTGATACAGAAATAATAATGGAATTTCATCAGTTTTCATAAAACTTTTATTGAATAATTTTTTCAAATATGTTCAAAGTATTAGTTTTACAAGTGAAATTATTTCAGAAATTTAATTTTAATTAAAACTAGTTGATCAACATATGTGAAACACACATTATTATATTGTGTCTAATATAAAATTAAAAGAAATTAGCATAACTATGAAAGAGCGTCAGTACATTAAGGGCAGAAAAAGGAACAATAGTACACAGCTAAAATACTCTCACATGTTCCATAAAAACCAATAGTCATGACAAGTAAGGAAAAAGGAGCCTGGATGATCAGGGTATAACATATATGTCTAAAGAATTGCTATGAAATAAGAAAAACAAACTGTGTCCATCCAGTCTCTATAAAGAGCCCTGTTTGTATCTAAGGAGTCTAAATGTGAACTAGAGGTTGATCTAGATGCTGTTCCTTTCATTCCCCCATCATAAAGTTATTTTCCAGCATAGAAAACACAGAATTTCTGTAAAAAAAAAAAAGTGAGTACAAGAAGCCATGTGCATAGGAATGTTGAGTGGTTGACAAGGAAATAATAATATAGAAGGTAGAAATGGGAGAACTGGCAATGCTGAGCTCCTAAATAGAAAGTTTCAGAGAGCCTTTCTCCATCATATTTCATGACTATCTACAGCTGAATCCATGTCCACAGAGTGGGATGCAGTGTAACATTTTCTGTACTTTGCCATCCTCATGAAAAAATACATTCTTTCCAAATATCTATCAGAAATGCAATAAAATCATGATGAAAGACAAGGAGTCATGGAACAGCAAAACACCAGGACTGAATAGAAGGATAAATTCCTTCAGGGAGATCTCTGATTTACATATATACTATTCACATTGAGACAGTATCAGAATTCCCAATAGTAGCTTTATGTTGAACCTGACCATGGTTGAATAAGAGGAACATAGCTGTGGTATCATTTAAAATTACACACACACACACACACACACACACACACACACACATACAAATTTAATAACTGTTGATATCTTACATAAATGACTATAATATCTGGTCTATTGTACTATGTTTTATTGTTTTAAATATTTAGTTACTGCATGTATTATTTTCTATTATCACAGTAAATTATTAGCATGTGATAATGAATCATAATTTCAATTCCAAAAATAGTGATATACATTATAGCTGCAAAGTTATATATATCTAAGTTTTCTCCTGAGTAAGAACTATATATTTATAATGTTGAGGTGTATTTTTCATGTTCTGTGTGGTACTGCATTAATGTGACAAACATCATTTTTCCTGAAACCACGTAAAGATGCCTGATGTGGTAGAACATGCTCTAATCATTAGAGAGATGGAGAGAACAGAACTGAGGGCACACTGGGCAAGGAGTCTACCCTAAATAGTGAACCTCAGGTCCTGAGACCCTGTGAGGAAACAAATGGAATGATTCCTGAAGAACAGTATCTGAGATTTTCATCCTGCTTCCACATGCAGCATACCCATGGGCACATGAGCCTCAATAAATGTCCATACATACACACATGAGCACACACATGTACACACTTATACACACAAGCCAGAAGATATGTAGTCTCAGAGAGGAGTGAACCCATAACTTATCAATCTGTATAACCAAATGTACTCACCAGGGGATTTTTACAAAATATATACTTATAATGCTGGGACACCTTAGTCATGTATTGTGCGACCTTGACTTATTGTGAGAAACATGCTACTTCCTTGTTATTTCATCATTTCTCATTGTTTATGAACAGATAAAGTCCAGGAAGAGATTGCCTGTGTGATTGGCAGACACCGCAGCCCCTGCATGCAGGACAGGAGCCACATGCCCTATACAAATGCCATAATTCATGAGGTCCAGAGATTCATTGACATAATCCCAAATAACCTTCCCCATGCAGTGACCTGTGATATTAAATTTAGGAACTACCTCATCCCTAAGGTAATCTTGTCTTTTCTCTGCTACAACTCTGTGCTCTTGATGCTCCCAAGGTAAACAGTGCTGTTCCCCTGTTCTGAATCATAAAGTGCTACAGGCAGTTTCTGCTGGTTCATAATCAGGAGGCCAGCTCCACAGAGGGCAGGAGAATGGTAGTGATGCTCTGCCTTTCAAAGTCTGCTTTGACAAGGTTTAGGGTTTTATATTTTCGTGGGTATTTTCCACTTTCTGTCAAATTTCTCCAAAGATTCTTTTGGAACTTTTAGTATTGAGAGAAAAATCTCCAAGCAATTGCAAAGAGTTTATAATGTGAATTCTTGTACTACTCAAAAAAGTTACATCATTTGTTCACTTCCTCCATAAGTATTTAAGTGTTTAGCTTGTAAATATTTTCTTAGATATTTGATTAATGAATATTGATTAGAATGGAATATTGATTAATGAATATTCTGTGTTTAACTTTTTTTTAACCATTCTTTTGACCTGGTTTATATGAACAACTGTTTCAATCATGATGTTGATACTAGTTTTCTCAACCAATTATTATTGTACTAATTACACCTAATGATTTATCTGTAAATGTATTTGAGATTTCAAGGTATTTTCTGGTTAGTATATTTGACTACACTTTATATATTCTTATCCTTTATTTCAGGTTGTTATTGAACCAACTGATGGATTTCAGATAGCATTAAACAGAATTGTTATTTTAATTTCTATGCTTTCTAAAATTGAACGTTTGTAAAAGAGAAACAGGCCCCACTACAAATGTGGGTCCAGTTAGATAACTCAGAAATGAATTCAGAAACTGAAATTAGTGAATTAGGCTATGGATACATGACCCACCCCCAGAGAACACATGACATTGACATAAATATTATGAGAAAGATGACTGAATGAATATGTCTAATTAATCTAATGTGCATACTTACTTTATTTCTGATCATTGTAACTTCAATATTTCCCTGTCAAGTCCAATGTATTTAAAAAATTTGAAAAGTGTTTTTGTTTGTTTGTTTTGGTTCCCAACATTTATTTATTTCTTTGTTACATCTCAATCACAGCCCCCTTCCTTCTCCTCTTCTGGTTCCACCCACCTACTCTCTTCTCCCTCTCCCACTTATCCTTTTTTTTTAATTTAAGGTGTATTTTTTCAAAAAGTGTTTTTATTAGATTAAGATATTGCCAAAAGACCCTCTGGAGATACAATTTGTGATTTTTATTATTGAGGTCTATGTACAGTAACAATATGTAAAAACACTTAATGCATATCCTTGTACATAACTAAATGGTAAAGAGGCTAAAGAAAGAAACACGAATGACTTATATCCAGATCACCTTTGTTCCAATCTCATAAGGATTAGAATCTTGCTTTGGGTCAAGTGCTGCATCTGCTTCCATCAAAACCCTGCTGATAGCTCATGATATGTTCTTTGGGTCTTGTGAACTAGAATAATGTTCTTTCGCTTCCTGGAACTGCCTGTTACAGAAATAATCATGACTCCATAGCTGACTCTACACTCTTACAAATCAGGGAAGTAATTTCTTTTATGGATGGGGCTACTGATATTACTATAGGTATAGGCAAAGACAACATTTGATAATCTTTACCTATAATTGGATTGTGTTAGCACTTTTTAACTCTGCCATTGTAGCAAGAAGTAGTCATAGACTGCCATTAAATTCTATGACTGCAAGGGCTGGTAACCCCTGCAGCTGATTTTGACAGATGGTTGAAAGAAAGAAAAGAAGGAAGGGGAGTGAGTCAAGAGTTTGGTCTCTGCTGCTCAGGGCAGGCCATCATGCAGGTGATGAGAGAAGTTTAAATTGAACATTTTTTCCTTTGGTTCAATCTTCTGAGAAGAGACTCCTAGCGAAAAGTCACAGGGAGGTTGTAAATAAGGTCATTTGATCTAGGAATTAGTATGTGCAAAGAGGTGGGCCTTCTGTGCAGGGCTCAGCAGGTCAGAAGCTGATGGCAATGGTGTATATTACCTAATCTATGAATCCATAGGGAAATAAGAAATAGTGAAGAGATATGGAAGGCCACTCACATTTACATTGACACAGGAGAAAAAAATGGAAGAAGCCAAACGGCCTCTATGTAGTTTACTTTTTGGTCACAGTTCTTATACTGGGAGTCGAAGAAAAAGAATTACCTCATAGTTAAAAAACATTTGTCTCAAGGACATATAAAACCATTACAGTAGGAAGGTACTTTACAGTTTCGGTACCAAACAAAACATTTCTTTATTCTTTCAGACAAAGTACATTTAAAACAATATTATTGTATGCCATAAGTCAACAAGGTATACAGAATTGCAACAAAATGGTTTGTGTATTTTTGTCATTAAGATTTGTACTTAATTTAGACATTTCTTGGTAATCTAATTATTTCCTGGGTTCATAGGGAGTTCAAACTCCTTTGAGTACACTTACAGTGTGTACCAGGACTTGTGGTGCCATCTGTAGAATGAAAACTTATCTGGGGTCAGAAATCTATCTCAAACCTGTCTCCTAGTGGGATACACAGTGTTTGGCAAAAGTATTCACTACAGTTATATGCTTTCTATCAACTATCTAACTTCTTAACTTCTAAAATTGTTTGAATTGAATCAGGCAGTTTATAAAACCATTATCAGGAATAATAAAATCATCTCCACAAGATTCTGTGGGAAATCTGCCCAAACAAAGAGAGTAGCACCTAGCAATAGGCAATGAGGGAATCTTCATTCCGTGTCAGTAGTAACAGGTATAAAAAGGGAGATGTCAGCATGAAGCAATTCTGGGACATATCTTGAGTGTAGACTTTGCAAAACACTGGATAGCCTTTCAGAAAGCCGACATTTATTGAACCCCTTTTTCTGACAACAACATGAATAATGTATGTGAAAGTTCTCATCTGTAATGCTTAAGCAGAAAGAATAGCAGATGGATGTGAAGGAAGGAGCCTTAAGAACATTTGGCTCCTGACAATAGGCAATGTGTATACAAATGAAAATGTTCACTTTCAAAGATTATTGTGACTGACATTTGATTTTCAAATACTTTCCATATTTCAAAAATAACCATTTTAGTTTTTATATTTTCAACATATTTAACTCAGTTGATATGCTAATACAGGATACAGCATATATTCTTTTCGAAAGTTTGAAATGATTCAGGATAGGTTTGCATATTAGTTGAAGAGAGCTAGAAGCAATACCCCCAAACATTTACACACATCTCCAGAAACACTTCAATTTAGCTCTTACACATAGAACATGATTATCATGACATATTTAATTTCACATCTCCTTCTTCCTACTCCATTTCATTGGTCCCCTTCCCTCCACAAATATCTCTTTTGCCTTTGTATGTGTGTGTGTATGTGTGTTCATATACATAGATTCTATATTTTATGATAGTGCACCCTTCCTTCAAAGAAATATGATACCTACATCTATATCTAGATCATATACATAAAAGAAAAGAATATAATTTTTCTTTCTACAAATTGCTGCAGGAATGAATTCCAGTTTCCTTTACATATAACTCCTCTGTCCTTTTGAAACCATAATCTTTGTGATTTATGCAAACCACACAAATGAACTTTAGCAGCAGGTGATAAGACACATGATATCATACTTTTTAATTATTAAACACTTATTTATTAATAACTATATTCACTTATAACAAGTACACTTACTTATCTACTATTCCTATAAATTCCTACAACCCCTATACATTCCTAAAACCCTTAGACCTAACCACTAAACCTATTGATAACTATTACAACTCTATTTTTCTAAGGATACAGTCTCTGGGGCAGGTCCTCAGTCGCCAGGAACACAGTCTCTGGGGTAGACTCTTTAATGCACTTAGCAGTCTTTATTCTGGAATATCTCAGATGCAGGTTCATCAGGGTAAACTGGCTATCGAAGTCTCACCTTAAATAAGGCTTGAGGCTTTCTTCTCTCTATGAGACCTCAACCGTCTGTAGGCCAACGTATTTCCTTTATACCAGCAACTCTGCCACTCTGCCTCAGTATTTAAAGCTGGCCACAGTTCCGTTCAGGCCACTGTTCGGACAGGTCAAATCCCTCTAGGCAAAAGCTGAGCCACGGGGTTTAGTCCTTGGCCTTTTGCTGTTTTGCTGGGGCTTTCTTTGCTCACCAGCTTCTTTCTGCCTCAGGGAGATCTGGCCATTGGTCTACCAGCACTTTCTCCAGCAGTACTCTCAGAGCTCTCTATTATTGGGGCCCTTAGCACACCGCTCTCCAGGCTCATCCACTTGTCCTTAAATGGGATCGCTCCTTGTTCCACCTGCTTCATCTTAATTTGGGCTCTGCCCACTTAGCAGTTGAAAGCAATGCCAGGTCATAAAGTCCTTACTTGTTTCACCTGGCTTCAACCTTGTTTTTCAGTCCAAAGAGACTCCCCTCATTTCACCTGACTTCATCCATAAGCTGATAAGTTAATTGCTCACAGTGAAGTTGATCTTCATGCCCCGAATTAAGAGACTGTATCAGAAACCTAGATATTCACTAAATCTAACTTATATTAATCTATCAACCCCTACAGACACACATCTCCAAACCTGAACAAAAGAAGAGCAGACTCCGAAGAATTAGCCTCAAACACCCAAGTGGTGACTTCAAACACCATAGAAGACAAATCAGCCACATCATTGTTAATGATCACAGACTTCTCCCTGCTCTTTACCTGCTCTCTGTGTTAAAATGTCCCTGCTCGTCTTTGTACTTAACTTTTTCTATAGAGTAAAAGTTGAACTATGTTGATACCCTTATGTGTTTAGCTCCATATTTCTGTGTAAGTTGGTTTCTCTGTGTATGTTGTTTTAGGGAACAACAGTAATAACATCACTCTCATCGGTGCTGCATGACAGCAAGGAATTCCCCAACCCAGAGATGTTTGACCCTGGCCACTTTCTAGATGAGAAAGGAAACTTTAAGAAAAGTGACTACTTCGTGCCCTTCTCAATAGGTAACAGAAACTCATTTCCATGGCTCCTGTGACATGAGGATCCGTAGAGACTTAGACAGCATCCCTCAAGAAACTGGTAGGCATGTATGCCTCCCAATGGCCATGCACTGTCTTTGATAATGACACTTCTTCCTTGTAAGGATTCAATATTGAGGTTTTTGTTCACTTACACTTTTCACTTAAGTAAAGAAAGCTAGCCTACAGAACATTTGCATTCTTCCTTTATGGACAATACAGAAACATCAAAGACATCATTCTAGAAAGTGAAGGTCACTTTTACACAAAAGACTCTATCATCATTTGACTTTATTCCTTTTGCTGTAAAACTCACCTCTAGTCTCAGTTATATTTAAATACATCTCCAAAAACAAACCAAACCACAGAAAACTACAATGGGCCTCAAACCTACTCAAGGAACAGATAAGTAAACATGATGGTATAGTTGAACTGTTGTTAGAAACTATATCTCATCACTGGGCAAGAAGACTTTTGGGGAGAATTCACTACATTTATGCTTTATATTACCTAATATATTAAAAATAAAATGAATCAACATTATACTTGATGATTCTGTATGTGCCCAAGAACATATGTAACATAACAAACAAAAAAAGCATATTAAGATATGGTTTTATTGTTTGAGTTTTACTCATGTATAAAATGTCTTTTGATCAAAACCACCCCTGCAATTTCTCTACCATTCCCAGTCCGATTTTCTCTCCCAATTTCATATACTTTATTTTTAACCCACTGAGTGCACTATGTGCTTTATGTAAGTGCATGGATTTAGTGACATTTTTTTTATAAATACTTTATTTTTTTTTTCTTCAAGTTACATCTCAGTCACAAACCCCTCCCTATCCCGCCCTTTCACCCTCTTCCCCCCAGAAGTTTCCCCTTTCAGTCCAACAGATGGTTCCTTCTCTTATAACAGTAAGTATTATACAAAACAACAGATATAAATATGCCACATTTATGGGAGTTAAATGGCCCAGTATACCTTCCCAATGTCCAGTTCATACATATTTGGCCCCTGACTTTAACATTCTACTATCTAACCATCTCCATGAGTTTAAAGGTCTATATCTGACTCAACATTCATATTAACTTGCAACACACTTTTAAGAGTATCTTCTTAGATCTATAACACCCTCTTGATTCCTAAACAACTCAAAATTTAACTATGAGACTCTAGCTGTCTATTCTTCAACCACCTCAGAGACCTGAGAGGGATAAATATATCTGCTTATATAGGAAGTGCAGGGCCTGCAGCTTCCAACACTAAGAAAGGACATACCAGTGACTGCACAATTGAATAGATCTTTGTATATTGATACAAAATTAAAGGTAACGCTTCCTAATGGTATCATACCTAGAGATACTTAAAAATAAAATGTGAAGCTCTGGCCTCTTGATACCAACCATCTAAAACGGTCTAGGATAGTTAAGTAAAACAAACTCCTAGTCATGCAAACATGTCACTTTGTTAGCTACTATGACAGTCTATCACAGATATTCTCTAAACTACCCAGTAATCAAGTTGCTAAGAGACAAGCAACATTTGCTTATCTAAATACAAGAGATGGATAGGGCATCTTCAAACACCCCAAGAGATCTGCAGAATATGGCATTCAAAGATGTTATCTTAAATTAAGATTTTCTTTTCTTCTTTTTTTTGATATCGAGACATATCAGCGCCTGACAGCACCCCCTATTCTACTCCAAGTAGAAGATAAGCATCGAAGAACCTCCACTGTAAGATGGTTGATTTAGTGACATTTTAACAAATATGGGAAATACATCTGAGGGCACATCCTTGATGAAATCTGGCTCTCTGTCTCCCAGTAGTTGTCAGCAGCCAATAGCTCCTAGGCTATGGGTGAGACCATGTGAGCACCATCCAAATATTTTCTGGAATTTTGGCTGAGACAGGACATTTTTATATTGGTAGGGAGGGGCTGGAGAGATATATTGGCAGTTAAAATAACTTGCTGCTCTTTCAACAGATTTGAGTTCAATGCCCAGTACCCAAGTTAGGCAGCTCACAATTACCTGTATCTCCACCTTCTGGGGATCTGGCATAATATTCTGGTCTTCCTGGAAAACTCTTCTTGTCATGCAATTCTCCTACACATATAGAACTATAAACATAACTAATTATTTAGAAAGAAAACTATTGAAGCAGGACATTTTCTTTCAACTCAGAATGTAAGAAATTTCCAGGTTGCCATGAGATCATAGAATCTTTGTAGTTATCAGAACACAAAGAGATCACAGGGTTCCCTTCTGCTCCACTAATCAGTATGCATGTCATGAATATAATCATTCTACTTGCAGTTTGTGTGATGAGGTTGTTGCCATGGGTGCTCCTTCACTGATTAAGTATTTTGATAACAAACTCATCAGCCTCATCTTGCAACTCGCAGGTATTCGAGGACAGGAGTGAGCAGCCAGCCATTGTAAGGATTTCTTTCTATGATTTATCTTTAAGATCGTATATTAATTTAATGTTTCCCCAACTTTGTCTATTTGCTTAACTAGTTGTTCTCTCACCCATACATTCATCTAACCACCCATCTAATAACTCAGCAGTTTTCTTACTCTCTTGTGCTAGTTACAAACATAGTGCACCTCACACTCACTTATGTACAAGGAATGGTTACCTTCTTTATTTCTTTTCCCCCCACAGGAAAACGAATGTGTTTAGGAGAGAGTCTGGCCCACATGCAGCTGTTTCTATTTGTGACCACCATTTTGCAGAACTTCAAATTGAAACCTTTGGTTCACCAAAAGGACATTGATACAACCCCAGTGCACAGTGGATTTCTCACAGTGCCTCCCCCTTTCCAGCTCTGCTTCATTCCTGTCTGAAGATCAGATGCCTAGTTCCTCCCATGTTGTTCTCTGAAAACCTGAAGCCTACATTTACCACATTCACAGCAGAGACACTGAGTCATTCCCTCTTCTCGCAGCTTCTACTTTGTCAAGGTCCAGGAATATTGGTTTGCCTTTTTACATTCTGAAGTCTCTGACTTTGTTAATCTATAACAGGTTGCTTAGTTATGAGTGTATGTGGGTTCTTGGGAATAATTTGTCTTCTTCACCTGTGATATGTTAAATGTTTTTTATGTAAAGGTGTTGGGGAATAATTTTTGTATGGGAAACAGGCAGTTTTTTATGATAATTTACTAACATAACAATAAAATGTAATCACATTGTAACTTTTATATTCTTGAAAGATTTTTCTGTGACATATAAGCTGTGGGAAAAAAAATAAAGTTGTTGGAGCTTGCTCATTTTAGCTTTGCTCCATCCGCTAAGTATGTATGTATGTATGTATGTATGTATGTATGCATGCATGCATGCATGCATGTATGTATGTATGTATGTATGTATGTATGTATGTATGTATGTATATGTAAAGTGGTTAGAGCTTTACTCCATCCAAGTATGTGTATGTGTGTATGTATGTATGTATGTATGTATGTATGTATGTATGTATGTATGTAGGTATGTTTGTATTTATGTATATGAGTGAAGTTGTGGGAGCTTGCTGAAACTTGCTTTACCCACCCAGTGTGTGTGTGTGTGTGTGTGTGTGTGTGTGTGTTTGTGTGTTTGTGTGTGTGTGTGTGTGTTTGATTCTGTCCCATGTCTTTCAGCAGCCTCCAAAGAATCTTTCACCAGCCTGCAAGGAATTCTTTTGCCAGAACCACAGGGAGCATTTCACCAGCCCCAGCCAATTGCCTATTTTATTCCTTGCCTGAGTTTACCTTGAATGTCAAACTGGCCTTTGATATCACAACAATTAGTGAAAAAGGAGACTATGAATTTGAAAGAGAAAAAGGAAAGGTATAGTGGAGCATTTGTAGAAAATCAAGGGAAGAGAGGAATGATGTAAATATGTTATAACCAAAAAATAATTTAAAAATCTAAATAAAAGCAGCTTAAGCATATTTATATCCTTAAACAATTTATATTTTTGTGGTCAAACTCTGAAATTTGTTTTTTTTTTATTTTTGGAAATATACATCATGTTATTATCATCAGATACATTATATCATACTAGAATTTTATATTTTGTGGATCAACATTTCCACACTCCCCCCACAACCCTCTATTATCCATAACTTTTACTAACCACCAATATATCTACATTTCTATGAGGTCTAAGTTTTACATCAATATTCTTTGTGCGCGTGATGAAATATTGTGCTTGATTTCTGTGTCTGTCTTATTTTCCTTAACACAACGATTTCCACTTCATCTTCTGCTCATTTCATAGGTGAAGTCACATTTGAATGAGAACAAAGAAATCATGTGAATGCACCATATTTCCTTATTCATTCATCAGAAGATGCATACTTACATCATGTACATGCCTGGTGAAAAGTGAGGCATCCATAGTGTTTTCAATATATATATATATAGGCTATTGTTTCCCTTAATATTCAATGTAGTTTTGATAGAAGAATAAGGCAAATGAATTAGGCAAAAACTTAAAAGGAAAGTAAAATTATACTTGACTGCAAATTATATTATCTTATAAGTAAATCAATCCTACACAAAGATCTGAGAGCAACTGAGGAATGTTGTGAAGGGGCGAAAACGTCTTTCCTAAGGAAGAGCACAACAAATAGCTATGCAATAACAATTGATCAGCCCTGAAATTATACATACAATTAATATTGTACAGACTCAACCCATCAAGCTGTATGTATATATTTATAAATATATTAGGACATTTTTGCATACATAAATATATTCATATATTTATGAATATATGAATACAGCATTTTCCATGTTGTATTTATGTATTCATAATACATAAACATACATACCTATGTTTTTTTTAACACCCACTAATGAAAAAGAGGCCATGAATTTGATAGAGAACAAGGATACCTAAATGGGTAAGTGAAGGTTTAGAATCTGACCTTTTCATCTTATTCTAGGTATAGATCCGTGAGTCATGTTATTCTTCTCCTATTCAGTTATTTTTCTCCATGAGATGTGATGAGTATAAGTCTTATTTTAATTTTTATTGGATTATGGAGCCATGAATTCCTTTTGGCATAAGCATAGTTACTCTACTGTACACCACCTCACCAGATAATAATTGTCAATGATTATGATGTCAGTGACACTGTATACACTTAAGGAGTCTAAACCAAATTATATTACGTGCTTTTTGGAGATGGGAGACAATATTGGTCTGAAGACATACTCTAAAATTATTTATTTATTGTTATATCAATTATCTCTATCTCCCTTCTAGCCCACTGACCAGACAAATGGAAGAAAAAAGGTTAATAGAGACCGAGAGTGTAAACCTGTTTAGACGTAGTTCCTTGGGGCAATTTATCAGGATTCCAACAGTCCAGGCAAACAGCGTATACAGAACAGGTACCAGAAACAGAACAAACTGGAAGCAGTTAGGGGAGGTCTAGATGGGACAGCAGCAGTGGCAACAGCTTGGGTATCAGTGGTGATAGTGACAACAGTTGCCGCACCCCAGCATGGGGCCTTCAGCCTGACCTGAGCTACAATCAGCAGAAGCAGTGTCAGAAAACTCAGAGGTCTCTAATCATTGTGTCATCCATTTCAAAGAGAATCAGCAATGAGAACTGATGCCAAGCAAAAGCCCCTCTATGTTTCTGAGGTTTCTATTTACCCCCTCAAAATCTGCACAAGGATATTTTTTAATTGGCCAACATCACCCCCTCCCCCCTGCTGTAAGAGGAACTTTTCTGTTGACCAAGGTCATGTGCTTTCCAAGGAATCCATCCAACAAAAGATATTTTCCAGTACAACACATGATCCTCACACACGACAGGTTTGGCTGGCAAAACATCATGCACTCTTATATCAGGATGTTCCTCATGTCCCTCTCACAAGCTTTCATTTCAGTGGTGGACAAAGCACCTCTACATCTCACACTTGAGACCAAAACAAAAAGCACATGCATTCAGCACAACCATGTTTTTACAGAAATCAAAACTTCCACCATATATCTCTTTTTCTTTAAAAATTTTTTAAAAGTTGCTTTTTTCTCTAACATTAATAATCTACATACAATAAGATTAATTATGAGAATTATCAGGGAAGGATTACATATACAATGTAAATGAACTGCTTCTGTTTAATATATTAAGCAATAAACAAAACAATCTTAAATTGGTATCAATATACATTAAAGCAAGATTTGAACAAAATAATCTTAAAGTTCTATCAATATACATCAAAGCAAGATTTAAACAGTCTTAAAATTCTATTAATATACATTAAAACAAGATTTAAACAAAATAATCTTAAAGTTATATCAATATACATTAAAGGAAAATTAACAAAAGAATCTTAAATTTTCATCATCATCATCATCTTCATCATCATCATCAATTTTCTTTATTAGATAAAGAGAAAGTTAAAATAAAACGAATAGATGGGGGAAGAAGGAGATCCCTGAATCCAACCTTTATTTGCTTCCTCCCTCACCATAGTCAAAACAATTTATGACTAACCACCCTAGATGACAACAAATAATCATAAACATAAACAACCAAACATTTCCACCCCACCTCGTGGGACTAGAGACATAGACATATTTTGGATACTCTATAAAAAATTGGGATATTGGCCTATTCCCAGGAAAGCTAGCTGTAACATCTGTTGTGCAGTTTCTGTGTGATGAGTCATTTGGACTAGCCCTTTTGAAACTGATTTCCATGCAAATTTTTTAAAAAATAGTGACTGAGGCAGTCTGTTAACTGAATCACCCAGGCTACTTGCTGTGTCTTTATTATTATTATTATTATTATTATATTATTATTATTATTAATTTATTTTTTATTTCTTCAAGTTACATCTCCATTGCAATCTCCTCCCTACTCCCCCCTCCAGTCCCACCCTCCCACCCTCTTCCCCCTCAACCCACCCATTCCCTTCCTTTTTTTTTTTAAGTTTAAGGTATATCTTTTTCCCTCCAACAGCTCCCCCTTTCAGTCCAACAAATGGCTCTTTCATGTATTTATAACAATAAATACAACACAAAACAACAGAAATAATTAGGCCACAATTATGAGAGTTATATGGCTTAGCATTCATTCCCAATGTCCAGTCCATACGTATTTGGCACCTGACTTTAACATTCTACTATCTAACCATCTCCATGAGTTTAAAGTTCTATATCTAACTCAGCTTTTATTATATCTTGCATCACAATTTTAAAACATCTTCTTAGATCCAGAACACCCTCTTAATTCCTAAACACCTCCTTAATTCCTCAAAATTTAACTATGAGACTCTAGCTATCTAGTCTTCAGCCACATCAGAGACCTGAGAGGGATAAATATATCTGGTCATACAGGAAGTGCAGGGCCAGCAGCTGCCCAGTCTTTTGTTCTGAAAATAATTTTCTGCTCTAAATTTGAGCAGGTGAAAGGCATCTATCCATTTTATAATACTGTTTGAAGTATAATATAAATCTCCATCCATGCTAGATGAAAGAATGGGATGTCATGAGGATCAAATAGTCAATAACATATATTTGCTCTAGGAAGACATTCTTGTCTCAGCTAATAGGAGGCTTTCCCTGGTCAGATCTAAATCTTTATATGTTTTGTTGGTAACCATATTTTTTCATTTCCTATAGATACATAAGCATAACCACATCCCCATCTCAAAACTACTGCAAGTTTCCAATCTAATGTCAGTACATCCTTACAGTATATTGGTTGATTTAGTTGCTCAATTTTTTTCTAAAAGCCAGAGTCTCTCAGCTTCTGTTGTTACTTTTTCACCAACACTAACAAATTTAATGTTAGCAAGACATTTTTCAGTCTATCCATGGAGGTCTTTACTCTCCCTTTTATTTGATAAGCATGTCTTTTAAGGTACAATTAGCTCTTTGTAAAATTGCTTGTCCTGTTGGATTGTGTGGTACAACAGTAATGTGTTTTATAATTTGTAAGGAATTGCTTCATCTTATTGGATACATATGCAGGGGCATTACCACTCTTTATTTGTGTAGATATCCCCACACATTTATCCAATAAATGTGTAATTACATAATCAGTCTTTTCAGAACTTAAAGCAGTTGCCCATTGAAACCCTGAGTGTGTTTCAATGCTATGTTGTACATATCTTTGTTTTCCAAATTCTGAAAAATGAAACAGGTCCATCTGCCAGATTTCATTTTTTTGATACCCCTAGGGTTACTTCCAGCAGGTAATGGAGTTTGATTATACAGAAGACACATAGGAAATTTTTAAATTATTTCTTTGGCTTGTTGCCAAGTGATAGAGAAATTTTTTAGTTAAACCTGTGCTCTTAATATGATGTTTCTCATGAAATTTTGAGGCTTCTAACACATTTACTATTAGGAATTGTTCAATCTCCTCATTTTCTTGTGCAAACGGTACTGGCAAACCTCTATGACAGCAAATATGAGTAATATATAAAATGGATTGTTTCTACTTCTGATGGCCTGTTACAATTGCATAAATAATGAAGTTAATTCTGAGTTATTGGGAACAAATTAGGCAGTTTTAATATGCATATATGAATTAGTAATTATGCTAAGAGATTAAGTAAAATCTAATAATACCATAAAGATTACATATAATTCTAATTTTTGAAATGAGGTATATGGACTTTTGATTACCTTGCTTATTTTGTTTGTTTATAACCTGTCATTCCCATCTTGTTTACACAGTATAGAATGTTGGTCCCTCTGGAATTGGTGTTCCCTTTACAATACATGGAAAAAATCCAATTAGCTCTTTTGGTAAATTTATAAGTTTTATAAATACATTTCCTTTTTGGATATTTGTTATTAATTTCTCCCAAGTAGTTACTACAAGCTCTTTTCAAATCTTCATTGAGTATCCACATGACATAATCTCAGCATAATAAAAGGCACTATAATTTAAACCAGGTCCATTCCTGATAATCAGCATAGTCTTAGTCTACCTTTTTTAGTTAATTCAGATATCTTTTCTATGTATGTCTCTTTTTTTTACTTTGTTTATGTAATAAGAAAATCTATTCCATAATACTATTGTCCCATTGTATGAATAGCCATGTAGAAGAATGAGTTTAAGTAAAATGACCAAAACATAATCAAGTTTACTATCAATTTGATCTACATATGCATCTTGTAATCTTTGTTCACCAGAATTAACTCTTTTTCTGTTTCAGTGGTTACAAATCTGGGATGGAAGGGTTAGGGGGTAGAGGGTGGGAGGGCGGGACTGCGAAAGGTAGAAAGAGGACACTGTGATGGAGATGTAACCTGAAGCAATAAATAAATAAATTAAAAAAAAAAGAAAAGAAAAGAAAGTTAAAAATAGTGTTAGTTAAGTGCTTTTAGATAGGTATTAGAGTGTTATTAGATATTAGGGCACTTTTAGATTATAGATTTTAGATTATAGGTTTTAGGTTATAAGATTTAGGTATTTTATTAGATGCTTGTTAAGTACGAATAAATATAAATGTTTATAAATAAAAAATATTCTGTTAAAAAAGAATTGTTTAAATCTAAATTTCCTTGTAATGTTTGAAACAAATTAGTTAACTCGTATGTACTTAATCAAATTGTAGGCCTCATCCAGTTAATATCTTTCATTAACTTTTAAATCATTAAGAGTTTGCAATTGGTCTCTATAGATCTGTACCTTTTGTGAAAGAATTCCTTGCTGGCTTATTTTATACCCCAATAGCTAATTGAATTTCCTCTTTGTATTTTTTCAGGAGCAATCTTGAGCTCCCAGCATGGCAAAATTCTTTGTTTCTTTAAATATTTTCGCTAAAGTACCTGCATCATAATCAGCCAACAAAATATCATCCATATGGTGATAAATAATAGATTGAGGGAACTATCTATGAATTATTACTGGTGGTTGTTGCACAAAATACTGACACAAATTCAGACTAGTAACATTCCCTGTGGAAGCACATTCCAATGGTACCTCTTAACTGGCCCGCTGTTGTTAAAAGTAGGTATTGAGAAAGCAAACCTTTCCCTATCATTCTTATGCAAGGAGTTGTGAAGAAGCAATCTTTTAAATCAATTACTTTTAAAGACCATGACCTTAGCAGTAATGAAGGTAAAGGGATACCAGGCTGTAAAGGACCCATGGGTTGAAGTATTCTACTCACTGCTCTTACATCTGTTCTAATCCACCATTTACCTGATTTCTATTTTACCACAAACACAGGGGAATTCCATCTGTTGGTAGATTCTTCCATATGTTGAGGCTCAAGCTGCTCTTGGACCACTTTTAAGTTCCTACAATTTTCTTTTGTTATTGGCTACTGTTCTTTCCACACAGGTTTGTTTGATAGCCATTTTAAGAGTAGGGCTGTTGTAGTTCAGCAGTGGCCCCTCTTATAAGATTGGAAACTCAATCCCTGTGGTGTCCTGTGTTTAGACAATGAATACAGCTTGTGATTGCTCTTGAGCACATGTATCAGAAGCACCAGAAGCACCTCTTATTTCAATCCTTATTTCATCATTGGCTGTTTCTGAGATTGCAGGAATATTAACTTAAGTACCCCATTATTATAAATGGTCCCTTCCCCATATATTTACTGATATTTTAGTCACATAGGGTCTCAACTTCCCTGTTTGCCTTTCTGTTCCTACACATTAACCCATCATATGATTTGTCTTATTTGTGATAAGTTACCAATTTCTAGAAACAGAAACTGTATGTAGACCTTTTGAAGTGGCCATTTTTAATTTCTTGAGAAAGGTTCTTGAGAAAGTATACTGGCATCAGCCTCTGTATCTACCAATCTTTCTATTTCAACACCATTCATTTGTACTATTAATTTGGGTCTCTGATCATTAGTCATTGTTTGCCAAAACACATGTTTTCTGGTACTCCCAAATGCTTCTCTACTTTCTCATGGAGCAGCCTTGCCCTTCATGTAAGGAAACAATAGCAACTGAGCAATTCTATCCCCTGCATTAATTTGCATCTCCTTCTTTACATATGCCATGATTTTAATTTTTTCCTTGCAATCCCAGTCTATAATACCTGGATGCACAATGAATCCTTGAGAAGTTAATCCATTTCTTCCCAAGATTATTCCTACTGTCCTTGAAGGTAAAGGACCATAATCACCAGTGGTTAGTTTGTAACATTGAACGGTTGGGGATAGTGTAATAGACTTATCTGTGGCCAGATCCAAAGCTGCACTGCATTCAGCAGCTTGCATAACATCAGCAATAGTTAATTGTGATTTTCCTGCCTGCTTGTTACCTCATGGCTGACCAAAAGAAGATGGCTTGTATTGTTTGCTGCATGGCCTTGAACCGACAGGGCCCTCCATTCATTTCCCTGCAAGTGGTTACCTCTTAAATCCCTCTTGGATCTGCAATCCTGAGACCAGTTTTTTTTTCCTTCTGACAGTGGCTACAAAATCCCAGAAGCCTTAATATTTCGTTGTAATCAGAAACTGTTCCCTTTTATGAATACCATATTCTACAGAGTCAAGGAATCTCATTTGTAGCTATGAAGCCAGATTGAGCACTGAAGGTTTTAGCCTTATAATTTCTTTGAAATTGGCGAAATTCACAAAATTAAAACACCAGGAATTTTGATATCTAAGACCTCTGCTATGGGTTGTATGATATTGGCATGATGCTCCTGAGAACCAATATGAGTTGTCTCTCTTATACATACATCTATTGGGGTTGCCTGAGCTTTCAATGATCTAATTAATCTTTGACATTCAGTATTTGCATTTTCAAATGCCAAGGTATCTATCAACTCCTGTCTGACATCAGGGTCTGATACAACTCTAATCACAGCTGAAGTCAATCTCTCTTAAAAGTCTGTGAAAGTTTCTCCAAGGCCTTGTATTATCTTAGAATATGAAGTAGATCTTTTACCAACCTCATCAACCATATCCCAAGCTCTTAAAATTTGAACATGTCATTGTTCTATCAGGACATGGTCAAATACAATTTATTCTTGTAGGTCAAAAAAAGTCCCTCACCAAGCATTCCCCTTGCTGTATTGTTATTCTATTTTCATGCCTTTTTACTTCCACCATGACAACCATTGTAATCGCTGACTACCTTCTACTATAGCTGACACCAATCTCTTCAAATCTTGGGGAATAACTTGATTTTGCATAGTCCAGTTACTTAATATTTGCTTAACAAATGGTGAATGCATTCCATAAGAAATAATGGACTCTTTAAATCACATTAAATCCAACACTTCTCTTGGATGCCATATTATTTCATGATATGTTTGACTCCCATTTTTACCAGGCCTGTTTTTGCAGGATTACTGAGAAAACATATGGTGCCTGTGTAGTTCAAGGCAGTTCTTTTTGGAATGCACTTGGATCCTGTTTTGGCCTGTTTTGCAGTATTACTAAGTACTTGGCTCCACTCTTACCCTGTTTCACAATAGTGCCTCCTGTTTTTTCTGTGCCTCACTCAAGGTCTCCCAGAACCTGGAAATGAAAGTGTGTAGAGCAGGACAGGGTAGCAATGTGCCTTCTAGCTCAGCATGCTTCTATATTTCATCCTGCTGCAAATTCACACTTTCAGTCATCAGATCTGAACTCTTTGTTCTCCTCTCCCTCACAGTTTTTAAAAAGCTCTTCAGCCTCTATTTGCAAACTCTTTAGTTGCACAACTATGGCAATCTTCTCATCATCTAACTTCTGAACCCTCCATATTTGTTTGCAACTTTTCAAATTGTTCAAGAATTCTTCCAATCTTTTTGAGACCCAATACAAAAAGAAGAAGAAGAAAATAACAACAGCATCCCCTCTGAGCATAAGACAGGAAAGAACCCGGTGACAGCCACAAAATTAATTTCTTGGTCATAGAAGTAAACAATATTGATTCATTTATCATAGCAATTTCACTACAGAAATGAAAAGAAAAAGAAGAAAGAAACATTTTTCCTTTTTATTTTAGTCATAAAATACTAACCAAGACATTTGTGGTTGAGTTCACTTGGGTTGTAGGTTATATTTCCTCTTTGAATTAAGACAGGGCAGTGAGTCAATGCAGGAACTTAGAGGCAGAATCTGGAGCTGAAACTATAGAGGAGTGCTGTTCGGTGGCCTACTCCTCCTGCCTTTATCAGTTTTTTTTCTTCTGAAACCCAGATCTGCTTGCCCAGGTGTGGTGTGACCCATAGTGGACTAAGCCCTCCCACATCAATCTGTAGCAAAGAGTCTGTAGAGCGATCCTCATAAAATAGTTGAATAGAGTCATTTACTCAATGCAGGTTATTCTTCTGAGGAGACTGTAGTTTGTGTCAACTTGTCAAAATCTAACCAGCACAGAAGGATTATTTATTTTTTTTACTTATGAAATCAATTAATGTGACCAAAGTAATACACAAATCAAAAATACTTTTGTAATATAATAGCTTAAGAATGGCTATGTCAAAAATTTTCCACAAATGCCAGTTTTGTTCAAATATATTAAATGTGAATTTGAGCCATGATGAATATTTACTTCTTTTAAGTATATGTTATTTTTTTCAAATTCAGCAGGTATAGAATGAGATTATAAACACATTTTTATAATGGTGTATCATCCACATTGGCTTTGCTCACTCATGTTTTTTTCTCACCTATTCCCTTGCTGTTATTATACAATCTGGTTTTTATTATACATTCACTACTAATATTCACATATAAGGACCAAAAGTCATTGTTTTAAGTTTGGATAGGAAAAAAAAAAAAAGAAATCCTGTTTACCTTTATTCATTTGCATTACTTGTGATGTTTGTTTAAAATGAAGACTTATTTATTATGTAGTTGTGAAAGCAAATCAAATAATACTGACCATTATTAATATTACATTTTCGTCCCATATAACATTGACATATCTTGCTTTTCATTTTATTTCTTCTAAGTATTGAACTTAACTATAATATTATCTTTTATTTCTCCATTATGGCAAAATACATTATTTTTAAACATTATTCATTACAAAGCAAAATCTCAGGTCTCCAACATTTTATGTCTGTAAAAAAAAAAAATAAGATATTGTCTGGCCAGAGTGGATCCAGCCCACGAGAATATCCAGCCAATGACTCCAGCCTCAGATCAGTGACCCCACCTGTCTTCCTGAGATCCAGCCTCCACAAGAACCTGTAGACAAAACAAGGAAAAACAGCCTGACCACAAGAAAAAAATGTAAGATTTTCTTTCTGGAGTTCCAAACATGGAGGCACAGTGTTCACTTTAGCTGAGTGGCAGAGACCAAACCCAGCCACAGCAAAACAATCAGGAGCCAAGACTGACTTCAAAGAGATACAGTGACAGTGTATTCCCCACAAACATTGGAGCAGGTCATTCACCCTAGAACCCGAGCTTTTGAGGCAGTCAGCAACAGGCAAGCTGATGCTGGCACTCATCTTGGGTGGAGCTTCCTGCCTATATGGTCAACCTAGCTGCTGAACCAGAATGACTGTGTCAGTGAGGGGAGAACATGGCTCAAAAGGCACATGGGTCCAACCCCTTCTCCACAGCTCGACCTGCCTTCCTGAGGAGATTTGCCAGCTCTCAGGACCTCACGGGATAGCCCTCCCCACCCACTCCAATCCCTTGTATCTAGGTACAATTGGGTCAAAACCAGCTGAGGAGAGCTGCAATCACTCTCTGAGATCCAGTCTACTATAGGAACCTACCCATCATCCTCAGCATCACCCAGCCCCCAGATAAGGAGGCTTTCCTGACCGCCAAGGCCAACTTGACATCAGAAACAACCAGACAACACAAGGGTCAACCAAATGATTAAACACCAGTACAAGAATATGGTTCAAAAAACCCAAAGCAATATGATGCCTACAGAATCTAGTTATAATGCTACAGAAAACCCTGGAAACCATAACAAACTGAAACAAAAGAAAATGACCTTAATCCTATACTTATGTTAATAATAGAAGGCTTGAGGAGCAAGATGGCAGCGATTAAGCAGGACACATTTTGATTGTCAGGAAGACTGATTGGATAACAGCAGAGATATACTCCTACTTAATGGCAGTTTGTGAGGTGCAAACTGGGCTTGCCCAGCAAAGCCAGGGACAACAAAGAATTCGATACTGGAAATATAGACACTGGAGATTGGAGTCACCAGACACCGACATGGAGCCGGGAGATTGCATTCCCTCCCAGCCACAGCAGAATAGAAAGCATATAGGATCCTTTCAGGACTCCAGCTGGCTGTTTCAACCTCCAAACATAGGACCTCCTGAGTCCACAGTGTCTGTGCAGGGGCTAGGCTTGGACACCCAGGAGCATACCAGCTAAGCCACTACACGGTAAGACTGAGGTACTCTCCCTGGGATATACAGTATGGCGGCATCTGGCTGACCAGTAACAGAGAGATCCAGCTGGAAGGCACTGAGATTCCCTGTGCACAAGCACACTGTGGGCAGGATATAGAATACAAATTAGAACTCCCTGCCCCCCACCCCACCCCCGGCCTGACTACAGGGAGTCTGGTGGAAGCCCCTGCCAACCCAGGCAGGGTGCTTTGGAACACTGCTATACAGGCAGGGACTCAGTGAATGATCTCTATATTGGACCTTCCTGTTCCACCCTCTCTGCCTGGCCATTAGGCTTGGCTCTTTGGTGTGCAGCAGGACACAGAAGCAGTGAAAACACTGCTTCACAGAGTTTCAAACTGAGAGGTGCAGACTGGCTCTAAGATTCATCTGAGAGTTGATTGGGAGAACACAGCCCTGACACCATAGCTACAGGGGGTCTGGTGGAAGCCCCTGCCTATCCAGGCAGGTTGCTCGGGAGCACTATAATCCAGGCAGAGAAAAGGCGCTGAGATTTGCTGAGTGAATTCCATACTGGAACTCCCTGCCTGTGCTCAATTCAGCAGGGTACCCAGTCTACAGCCTCAGTCTAGTACATTTAGATCTCCACCCAGAGCACTGAAATGGTCCTGGACAGGTGCGTGCTACCCGAGGGGGTGGGCAGCACCCAATCACAGAAGTTCTGACAGAGACCCCCCCCAGTCCGAGTACTGGAGCAGCATTGTGAACTCACTGCCCACAACCACTTTGGGAGGGCTCTCAGTCTACTGCCTCAGTTACAGCATCTAGATCTCAGTCTGGAATAGGAAAGTAGTTCTGAACTATTGCGTACTGCCTGAGCAGGTAGACTGCACCCACCCAAAGAACTTCTGACTGAGAGGCACAGGTTGATTCTGAAATTCCCCCCAGAGAAAAGCATGGAAGGACCACAACCGCAGTTTTGATACCCTTGTTACAGGGAAACTGCCAGAAGCCAGTTGGCTCAGGCAAGCTACACTGGAGCACAGTGATTCTGGCTGGAAAAAGGCAGAAATTCGAGCATCCCCGAATCCAAACACTGTGAGCAGGGTGTGAATTCCACATCTGATCTCCCTGACTGCACCTGCCTTCCCTGTCACCTGAATACCAACACTACAACACAGAGAGCTCTGACCCAGGAGCAGTGAAACAACCCCAGATCATTGCTCATTGCCTGGGTGACGTGGGCTGTACTAGATCACAGTGCTTCTGGCTATAAGACACTCGTTGAACCTGAGAACCCCCTGAGAGCAGTTTGGGAGGACCACTATCATGGTCCTGACAGTTAAGCTGCAAGGGAGTTGGAGCTCCAGTCAACAGTCTATGGTCTGCCAACCTGCACTGCCATCACTACAAAGACCAGTTGGATCTCAGGAACCTGCAGGCAGGAATAATGCATCCCACCACAACTTCTGACCTGAGTTCCCAATTGGGACACAACAGGAAGGAGTGAGCTCTGGGAGACACACGGAGAACCAACCTCCATACAAGGCCCCATCCAGCCTGTGGAGAGCCACAAACCACTAAGATATATGGCCTCTACACCAAAGTGCCCTTCTTGGCACCAAGTCCAGAAGGCACCAGGAACAGACAGCTAAGAACAACCAGATGGCTAAAGGTCAGCAAAAGAACAGATCTGACAAAAGTCAGGAAAATATGATTCCAACAAAATGCAGCTATGCTAGTACAGCAAGCCCTGACCATCCCACCACAGTTGAAACACATAAAAATGATGACAAATCTATACTTTTGAAATTATAGAGTCCTTAAAAGAAGAAATTAAAACTCTGAAAAAATTTAGAGAATCTTCAATTTTACAAACAAAAGCAATGGAAAATACCATTAAAGACCTCCAAGCCAACGTAGCTCAACATGAATGGCAAAGAGACATGGCAACGAAAGATTTAAAAGATTTGAAAGATTTGCAGACAAAGACAAGCAAATTGGAGCAGGAAACGTCTAAAATGAATACAATTGTTTAAGACTTGAAATGGGAAGTGGAAACAATAAAGAAAACACAAGGAGAGATAATCATGAAGGTGGAAAATCAAGGGAAGAGAATAGAAACTACAGATATGGGTATCAAAAATAGAATACAAGAGATGGAAGATGGAATCATTGGTGTGACAGATTGGATTGAAGAAATCAGTACAACAACCAAAGAAAATGAGAAATCTAAAAAATTTCTCACCCACAACATTCAAAATATCAAGGACTCAATGAAAAGATGGAATCTAAGAATTATTGGCATAGAGGAAAGAGAAGACTCCCAACCTTAAGGTCCAGGGAACATCTTCAACAAAATCATAGAAGAAAACTTCCCAAACCTAAAGAAAGAGATATTGATAAAATTCCAAGAGACATACAGAACACCAAACAGAATAGACCAGAAAAGAAATTCCTCTCACCACATAATAATTGAAACTCAAAATGTACAGAACAAAGAAAGAATATTAAAAGCGGTAAGAGAAAAGGGTCAAGTAACATATAATGGCAGACCCATCAGAATTACATCTGACTTCTCCTCAGAAACTTTAAAAGCCAGAAGGGCCTGGGCAGATATCCTACAAGCCCTAAGAGAACATAGGTGCCCAGCCAGACTACTATATCCAGCAAAACTCTCTTCAAAACTTTCTTCATCAACATAGATAAAGAAAACAAGATATTCCATGACAAAATCAAATGTAACAGTGTCTACCCACAAATCCTGCCCTACAGAAGATACTAGAAAGAAAATTCCAACTCAGAGAAGATAGCTACACTCAAGAAAATTGAGGAAGCAAAAAAAAAATCCACTGCAGCTAGACCAAAAGAAACACATAACCATCACCTACATCAAAATAACAGGAAACAACAACCTTTGGTCATTAATATCCATCGACATAAATAGACTCAACTCCCCAGTAAAAAGACACAGGCTTACAGAATGGATTTGTAAACAAGACCCAACATTTTGCTTCATACAAAGAATGCATCTCACTAACAAAGACAGATGCTACCTCAGAGTAAAGGGCTGGGAAAAAGTTTTCCAAGTAAATGGACCCAGGAAGCAAGCTGGAATAGCCATCCTAAAATCAAATAAAATAGACTTTCAACTGAAGTTAATAAAAAAAAAAAAGATAGGGAAGGGCACCACATAATCGTTAAAGGAAAAATTCATCAAGACAGCATCTATGCCCCAAATACAAGGGCAACAACTTTTGTAAAAGAAACTCTTCTAAAGCTTAAAACTCACTTTGATCCCCACACATTAGTAGTGGGAGACTTCAACACCTCACTAACAACAATGACCAGATCATTGAGACAGAAACCAAAGAGAGAAATAATGAGCCTAACAGAGCTCATGAACCAAATGGACCTAACATATCTACAGAGCGTTTCACCCAAACACAAAGGTTGCACCTTCTTTTCAGTACCGTATGGAACCTCCTCCAAAACTGACCATATAATTTGACACAAAGCAAGTCTCAACAGATACAAGATCTTATTAGATCACCATGGAATAAAACTGGACTTCAACAACAATAAAAATAATAGAAAGCCTACACATTCATGGAAACTGAACAACTCTCTTCTCAATGACCACTGGGTCAGGGAAGAAATAAAGAAGGAAATCAAAGACTTCTAAAATCCAACAACAATGAAGGCACAACATACCCAAACCTATGGAACACAATGAAAGCAGTGCTATGAGGAAAGTTCATACCACTAAGTGCTACCAAAAAGAAAATTGTGACAGCTCATATTAGCAAATTAACAGCAGAACTGGAAGAACTGGAAAAAAAAAGAAGCAAACATTCCCAAGAGGAGCAGAAGGCAGGAAATCATCAAACTTAGGGTTGCAATTAACAACATAGAAACAAAAAGAACAATACAAAGAATCAATGAAACCAAGAGTTGGTTCTTTGAGAAAAATCAACAAAATAGACAAACCCTTAGCCAAATTAACTAAAAGGCAGAAGGAAAAAAACCCAAATCAACAAAATCAGAAATAAAAAAGGGAGAAATAACAACAGACATTAGGGAAATCCAGAGAATCTTTAGGTCCAACATTAAAAATCTGTACTCTACCAAATTTGAAAACCTAAGCAAAATGGAAAATATTCTTGATAGATTCCACCTACCAAAGTTAAATCAAGATCAGGTTAACAGATTAAAGAGCCCTATAGCCCCTAAGGAAGTAGAAAAAGTCGTTAAAAATCCCCCAACCACAAAAAGACCAGGCCCACATGGTTTCAGCACAGAATTCTACCAGACCTTCAAAGAGGAAGTAATACCAATACTCTTCAAACTCTTCCACAAAATAGAATCAGAAGGAACACTGCCAAACTCATTCTATGAGTCCACAATCACCTTGATTCCTAAACCACACAAAGACCCGACAAATAAAGAGAACTTCAGACCAGTTTCCCTCATGAACATAGATGCAAAAATACATAATAAAACACTGGCAAACCTAATCCAAGAACACATCAAAAGTATCATACACCATGATCAAGTAGGCTTCATCCCAGTAATGCAGGGATGGTTCAACATGAAAATCTAGCAATGTAATTCACCATATAAACAAGCTGAAAGAAAAAAAACCACATGATCATTTTGTTAGATGCTGAAAAAGTATTTGACAAAATCCAACACCCCTTCATGGTAAACGTCCTGGAGAGAATGGGCATATAAGGCCCATACCTACAAATAATAAAAGTGATATACAGCAAGCCAGTAAACAGCATCAAATTAAATGGAGAGAAACTTAAAGGATTTCCTCTATACACAGGGACAAGGCAAGGATGCCCACTTTCGCCATATCTCTTCAACATAGTACTTGAAGTTCTTGCTAGAGTAATAAAACAACTAAAGGAGATCAAGGGGATACAAATTGGAAATGAAGAACTCAAACTATCCCTATTTGCAGATGATATGATAATATACATAAACAACCCCAAAATTCCATCAGAGAACTCTTACAGCTGATAAACACCTTCACTAAGGTGACTGGATAAAAAATTAATTCAAAAAAATCAGAAGCCCTGCTTTATACAAAAAATAAATGGGCTGAGAAAGAAATTAGGGAAACAGCAACCTTCACAATAGCCACAAACAATATAAAATACCTGGGGTAACTCTAACTAAGTAAGTGAAAGACCTGTATGACAAGAACTTCAAGTCCTTGAAGAAAGAAATTGAAGAGGACATCAGAAGATGGAAAGATCTCCCATGCTCATGGATAGGTAGGATCAACATAATAAAAATGGCCATCCTGCCAAAAGCAATATACAGATTCAATGCAATTCCTATCAAAATACCACCACAACTCTTTATAGACCTGGAAAAAGCAATTCTCAACTTCATATGGAATGACAAAAAATCCAGAAGAGCTAAATCAATCCTGCACAATAAAAAAACATCTGGAGGTATCACCATCTCAGATTTCAAGCTGTACTACAGAACAATAGTAATAAACACAGCATGGTACTGGCAGAGAAACAGACTAGTTGATCAATGGAATCAAATTGAAGACCCAGAAATGAACCCACACACCTATGGTCACTTAATTTTTGACAAAGAAGCCAAAGATGTACAATGGGAAAATGGACAGCATCTTCAACAAATGGTGCTGGTCTTACTGGATTTCGGTATGCAAAAGAAAGAAATTAGACCCATATTTATCACCTTGCACAAAACTTAAGTCCAAGTGGATCAAAGACCTTAACATAAGGCCTTACACACTAAATTTAATAGAAGAGAAAGTAAGTAAAACCCTAGAACTCATCAGCACAGGTGACAACCTCCTGAACAGAACACAACAGCTCAAACTCAAAGACCAACAATCAATAAATGGGACCTCATGAAACTAAAAAGTTTCTGTAAGGCAAAAGACACAGTCATCCAAACAAAACAGCAACCTACAGATTGGGAAAAGAGCTTCACCAACCCCACATCTGACAGAAGGCTAATATCCATAATTTACAAAGAACTCAAGAAATTAAATGCCAAGAAACCATATCCAATCAAAAAATGGGGAACATAGCTAAACAGGGAATTCACAAAGGAGGAATCCTCAATGGCTGAGAGACACTGGAAGAAATGCTCAGCATCCTTAATCATCAGAGAAATGCAACTCAAGACAACTCTGAAGTTCTATCTCACACCTGTCAAAAACTCAAATAACAGCACATGCTGGTGAGATTGTGGAGAAAGGGGTACACTCCTCCATTGCTGGTGGGAGTGCAAACTTGTACAACCACTATGGAAATCAGTCTGTGGACATCTTAGAAAACTTGGAATAGCCCTACCCCAAGACCCAGCCATATCACTTTTGGGTATACATCCAAATGATTCCTCACCAAACCACAAGGACATCTCCTTAACTGTGCTCATAGCTGCTTTATTTGTAATAGCTATAAACTGGAAACAACCCAGATGTCCCTCAACCCAGGAATGGATTAAAAAAAACTGTGATACATCTACACAATAGAATACTACTCAGCAACGAGAAACAAGGAAATCATGCAAGTCGCAGCAAAATGGATGGAACTAGAAAAATTCATCCTGGGTGAGCTAACCTAGACTCAGAAGGTTGCACATGGTATCTCTTCACTTATAATCGGATTTTAGCCATATAGTACAGGATAACTATACTACAACCAATGCACCAAAGGGAACAGGATCATAGACTTTGTTACCTGTCTATGAGACTCTTTGCCCTAGTGATGGTGTCTTTTAGGCCCCCAGTGTATGAGGAGGTTCTTGGCCCTCATATGACTGCTGAACTGGGGTGGGGGACTGATATGTAGGGAAGCTCCAGTCTGGAGGTGTGGGATGGAAGGGGTAGGGAGCAGAGGGAGGGAGGGTGACTTGGAGGGGTGGAAAGAGGGCACTGTGATAGAGATGTAAACTGAAGTAATAAATAAAAATTAAAAAAGAATTCCATATTTTACATATCTCTTGAGGTGTTTGAAGATCACCTATCTATGTCTGTATATTTGGGTAAGCAAATGTTGAGTGTCTCTTAGAAATTTGATTTATAATTAACTTATAAACATCTGTGATAGACTACTCTAGTACCTAACAAAATGACATGCTTGAATGACTGTTAGTTTGCATTTCTTAATTATTCTAAACAATTTATGAAAGTTGCTAACAAAAGGCCAAAACTTCACATTTTATTTTTAAGCGTTACTTAGGTACAATACCTTAAAAAGAGTTAACCTTAATTTTGTATCAGTATACAAAAATCAATACTGATTTAGTCAAATATAATATTAATTTTGTATCAATATACAAAGATATAATAGTATATTCAATAATCTGTCCCCTTTTCTTTATCATTCCTATGTTATGTCTATATCCCATTTTTTCTCAAGTATTTCCCCCCTACATAGGAGAGAAAGAAGGATAGAGAAAAGAAAAAAAGAGAAATTCCTAGGTCTAACCTCCAAAACCTATTTAACAAGACCATTTAACAATTTGTAACCTCTCCTCCTAAAGAACAAGTATCTATAACCCATGAAATGACCAAAAGGGGGGGGGGATCACCGACCCTGCCTTCTGGAGATGGGAAGTCACTCTCTTAAAATTGCTTCCTGCCGATTTTGGTCATAAGAGACCTGTTTGGGGCACAAATAAGAATTAAAAATTGGTTAAACATGTGAATAGAATCATTTGATGTTCAGTCCTTTTGTGCTCAGCTATTTAAATATCCTAAGAAGTTTGTAGTCAGAGGCTGAACTTCAGGGCTTTACTGAAGTTCTCCCTTAAATGGTTTGTGGGGCTGAACAATCTTAGTTAGCAATTTTGAGTTGTTGTTGTAGTAGATTTTGAAGAAACAACTATTGAGGAAGTCTGCAAGTCTTGAGCATCTGGGCTACTACTTATCTTCTTTGGTGTCTGATCTCTTTTCTTCTGAGCTTTCAGTTGTCCAGTTTTCCCTGGACTCCTTAGATGGATGCTTTTAATCTGGAAAGATAAGAACAGAGCCCTGCCCTAATATCCTAACTCTGGGGCACTAATTTTTTTTGAGGGGGGGGGAGGTAATATTTTTCCTGGAACAAATTTTTGACAATATAAAAAGTATTATCTTTCCATTGATATTAAAAAAGAAATTATTTTGATATTTTGGAATTAGACATACCTTTAAGTATATATATTTTGAGATCTCATGGGACAATTCACTTTGAATTTCAGCATACCTTTTGCGAGTACCTTTAAGAACTGATTTTCAATTTCTATGATTACCAAAGTTGAATGTTGTAAAATTGTATTAGGACAGTAAGTATATGTAAACAGAGAATAGAAAGGAATGCAGACACTAAACCAAGGAAATCATGCTACTGATTCATGATTCTCCCAGAGAATAGATAAAGTTGGTATAAATATTATCATATAAATGTGACTAAATTAATAGATCAAACTGATCTATAGGCACATTCATTTGATTTCTGATCAATATAACTTCAATATTTGTCTATCAAGTCTGGTGTCTTTGTAAGATTTTGAAAATGTTTCTATCAGATTAATTTTTTGCCAAGGGACTTTCCTGAAACATGATTTGCATTTCTTAGTATTTAAGCCTATGTGTCATATTAGAACACTTTATTTATATGTTTATACACAAATAAATGGCAAATAGACTGAAAAATTGGACAGGAGTGACCTATGTCCCAGATCCCTTCATCATGATTAGCATCTTGCTTTGGGCCAAGTGTTGCATCTGCTGTCCTCACACACTTTATCCCTCTACTGGTGGGTTATGATGTCACTCTTCATTTTGGGTCTTGTGAATAGAATAGCAATCTTTCCCTTTGTGGAACTGCTTGGTACAGAAATACTCTTGACCATGGCTGACTCTACACTCTTTTTTTTTTTTTTTTGATGATCATTTTTTAAATGTTTATTTATTGCTTCAAGTTACATCTCCATCACAGTCCCCTCTTTCCACCCCTCCCAGTCACACCCTCCCACCCTCTCTCCCCTCTCCCTCCTATCCTACTCTGCTGGAGTGGGGTGTCCCTACTTATAAGTCCCCCCCACCAGTTAAGCAGTTGTATGAAGGCCAAGAGCTTCCTCATGTACTGGAGGCCTACATGGCAGCACCACTATGGCAAAGTGTCCCACTAACAGGTAACAAAGTCTATATTCCTGTTCCTTTTGGCTTGCTGGTTGTAGGATAGTTATCCTGTACTACATGGCTAAAAATGCAATTATAAGTCATAGATGTCATGTGCATCCTTCTGAGTCTGGGTTAGCTCATTCAGGATGAGCTTTTCTAGTTCCATCTATTTGGCTGCAAATTGCATGATTTCCTTGTTTCTGATGGCTGAGTAGTATTCCATTATGTAAATTTACCACAGTTTTTTATCCATTCATCTGTTGAGGGACATCTAGGTTGTTTCCAGTTACTAGCTATTACAAATAAGGCTGTTATGAGATGTGTTTGTGGTTTGGTGAGATCTTTTGGATGTATACTCAGAAGTGGTATGGCTGGGTCTTGAGGTAGAGCTATTTTAAGTTTTCTGAGATATTACCAGACTGATTTCCATAGTGGTTGTAAAAGTTTGCACTCCCACCAGCAATGGAGGAGTTTTCCCTTTCTCTACAACCTCGCCAGCATGTGCTGTCATTTGAGTTTTTGATCTTAGCCATTCTGATAGGTGTGAGATGGAATCTCAGGGTCATCTTGAGCTACATTTCTCTGATGATTAAGGATGTTGAGTATTTCTTCAAGTGTCGCACGGCCATTAGAGATTCGTCCTTTGTGAATTCTTGGTTTAGCTCTGTTCCCCATTTTTTGATTGGATTATTTGGTTTCTTGGCATTTAATTTCTTGAATTCATTGTAAATTATGCAAATAAGGGAAGTAACTTCTTTACCAGATGGGACCACTGATCTCAGTACAGATAATAAGCAAAGAGTCAATAATCTGTGCCTACAATGGGCTTGTCAGACAACATTTCAGAGTTTCTAATCTGCAAGGGTTGTGCTGCCACTTCTGAATTCTTCCATGTGGCTGAAAAGCAGTCACAGGTAAGTGAGAATGGTCATATTAAAAAATTATTGAGACTGGAATTTGATTTTCAAACACTTGTCATAATATCCATTTTAGTTTTAAAATATTAAACATGTTTAGTTCACTTGATATGCCAATACAATACAGTCTTGTGTAAGTATTGTGGAGCATGTAACAGTCTACTAAAATTTTGCAATGATACAGGGTAGGTTTTTGCATTATTTGAAAGAAGCCTGAAAGCACCAGCACCAACCATAAACATTCATCTCTAGAACCATATTTATTTATTTATTTATTTGTTAAGCATAGAACATGGCATTTATGACATAGCCACCCATAAGTAGAATATAATTCAAATTCTGAAGTCTACTGCTTAGTATCCCATTCCATTACTTCCATTCCCTGCCCACATAATCTTCTTCCTGCTTTGTAAGTGTGTGTATCTGTGTGTCTGTGTGTGTCTGTCTGTGTGTGTATGTGTGTATGTCTGTGTGTGTATGTGTGTGTGTCTGTGAGTGTGTGTCTGTGTCTATGTGTGTATGTCTGTGTGTGTATGTGTGTGTGTTTGTGAGTGTGTGAGTGTGTGTCTGTGTGTGTATGTGTGTCTGTGAGTGTGTGTTTGTCTGTGTGTGTGTGTCTGTGTGTATGTGTATCTGTGTGTGTGAGTGTGTGTGTGTCTGTGTATGTCTGTGTGTGTGTGTTTATATACAAGATTCTATATGAGAGTAAACTCTTCCTTCCACACCATGTAAGATCCGCATCTATACCCAAATTACATCCATGAGAAAAGTCAAGTGTTATATGTCATTTTAGACCCTGCTTGTGTACCATCATGAATGATTTCCTGTTACAGGTACTTACCACACCCTTCTCCATTTGGAACTATGATCCCTGTGACTTTTACAACCCATGTAATGAACTAAAGCAGCAGGTGGTGTGATACACATGTTAACAACACAGAAAAAGGAGAAAAACTCAGAAGCATTAGCACCAAACACCCCCGTACTGACTTCAAATGTCTATAGAGTTACTTTAGTCTCATCACCATGGCTGATGCCAAACTCTTCCCTGGTCCTTACCTGTTTCTAGTGTTAAAATATCCCTTCTCATCTGTATAGTTAAAACTTTCTATGTAGCAGACCATAAAACTAGATTCTTTCTTTCTTTTTTTAATGTTTTCATGATATCTTTGTATTTTGGTGTTGCCATGTGTGTTGTTTGCAAGGAAAAAACATAATAACATCACTCTCATCAGTACTGCATGACAGCAAGGAATTCCCCCACCCAGAGATGTTTGACCCTAGCCATTTGTTAGGTGGGAGATGAAACTTTAAGAAAAGTGATTACTTCAGACCTTTCTCAACAGGAAATAAAGACTCATTTCCATGGCTTTAGTGACATGAGTATCTGTGGGAATTTATACAGTGTCCTCCAAAAACTGGTAGTCTTGAAATATGTGCATGACTCCCAATGCCCATGCACTGTCCTTCATAATGACATTTTTCCCTATCAGAAGCAAATATTGAAGTTTAACTTTGTTCACACATTTCACTCAAGTAAAGAAAGTTAGCATGTATACTATTTGCATTCTTTACTTATATACATCTTGGAGACACTAAAGACATTATCCTAGAGAGGTCACTTAGCCTTTGATCATTAACCATTAGATAAAGATTCTACCATAATTTGACTTTATGTCTTTGCTGTATCACTATCCTCCAGGCTCAGCTATACATAAGTTTCACAAACACTCCAAGAGGCATTAAGATCATTCAGGAAAATAGATGAATGAATTTATTTATGTAATTGGACTTGTGGTTAGAGAGAATCACACATCTCTGTGGAAGAGGGATGTTGGGGAGAAAGCTCTATATTCCTCTAGTACCTCAATTATTAAACATAAAAATGTCGGGCATGGTGGCGCATGCCTTTAATCCCAGCACTCGGGAGGCAGAGGCAGGCAGATCTCTGTGAGTTCGAGGCCAGCCTGGTCTACAAAGTGAGTCCAGGACATCCATAGTTACACAGAGAAACCCTGTCTCGAAACCCCTCCCCCCCAAAAAAAATAGTCGGGTTTAAAAATGAATCAGCATTCTATTGATGACTTTAACCTGTCTCAAAGAACATGAGTCATAGAGAACAGGAAAATATGAATGTGATTTTAAAAACTCATTTTTAACTGTTTGAGTTTCAAACATAAATACAATGTCTTTTGATCAACACTACACTAGTGAACAAATGACCACAGACCAACAAAATCAAAAGAAGGGAAACACACACACAAAAACACACCACTACCACCAAAACACTATCAAAACCATCATCACAAACAAGAACAAAATAACATGAATCAAAAATCAATGATCATTATTATCTCTCAATATCCCAACAAAAGGAAAACAGACTAAAAGAATAGATGCAAAAACAGGATCCAACTTTCTGCTGCATCCAAGAAACACATTAAAACATCAAAGACAGACTTTACCTCAGGCTAAAGGGTTTGAAAAAGATATTCCCAAAAGTGAACCTAAGAAGCAAGCTGGAGTAGCAACAAAAAGCATAAAATCTCAGAGAAAGTATACATATCTCTACTGAATGAAAAATGTGTCAAGATAGAAATAATTTGAAGACTTTCTAGAATTTAATTAAAATGAATACACATCATACCCAAAACTTATAAGATAAAATGAAAACAGTTCTAAGAGGCAAGTTCATAGTTCTAAATGCCTACAAAACAAACAAAATAAAACAAACAAACAAAAAAGATATATTAGTAACTTAACACAGCACCTGAAACATCTAGAACAAAAAGATGTAATCACATTCAACAAGTATAGAGTGCAAGAAATAATGTAATTTAGGAGCAGAATCAATAAAATACAGACAAAGAGAAGAATACAAGAAACCTATGAAACAAAGAGTCAGTTCTTTGAGAATATAAACAGAATAGATAAACCTATATGGAAACTAACTGAAAAGCAGAGAAAGAATATTCAAATAAATAAAATTAGAAATGAAAATGGGTACATAACTACAGAAACCATGCTGAGGAAATCCAGATAATCATATGAAATCCTTTAAAAACCTATACTCCACCAAACTGGAAAATCTAAAAGAACTGCATAATTTCTCTATAGGTACCACATACTGAAGTTAAAGCAAGATCAGATAAACAATTTAAATGACCTATAATCCCTAGTGAAATAGAAGCAGTCATTAAAAGTCTCTGAACCGATATCCAGCCTGCACTCGAGCCGCACCACAAGAGCAAAGGTAAG
>CAJQZJ010009141.1:7143472-7179155 GCA_907164525.1 Lophiomys imhausi
GTGTCATTTTGTTAGTTACTATGACAGTCTATCACAGTTATTTTCTAAGCTACTCAGAAATCAAGTTGCTAAGAGACAAGCAATATTTGCTTATCTAAATATAAGAGATAGATAGGGCATCTTCAAAAACCTCAAGAGATCTGCAGAATATGGCATTCAAAGATGTTTTCTTAACTTAAGATTTTTTGATATCGAGACATGTCAGCTCCTGACAGCACCCCCTATTCTACTACAAGTAGAAGATGAGCATCGAAGAATCTCCAGTGGGAGATGATTGAATTGGTGGTAAGCCATTCTCTTGGCAAGAAAAACCACTTGCTTCAACTGTAGACAGACTTCTGTCCAAAAAGGACAAAACTTGGAAGCAGGTAAGTCGACAGCCTAGCTCTGCCAAGACAGGGTAGGTAAGTCCTTCATAATTCCTGCTCTACAACCAATGTCTGTCAGAGAAATGGGGCCAAATGGCTGAAGATTGATGCTGTAATGTATGGAGAGAAAATGGGAACTGTCCAGGAAGCCACTGGTATGTCATTTTTTAGTTTTGGAAGCTGCAGGCCCTGCACTTCCTATATAATCAGATATATTTATCCCTCTCAGGTCTCTGAGGTGGTTGAAGAATAGATACCTAGAGTCTCATAGTTAAATTTTGAGTTGTTTAGGAATCAAGAGGGTGTTCTGGATCTAAGAAGATATTTTTAAAATTATGAGGCAAGTTAGTATGAAAGCTGAGTTAGATATAGAACTTTAAACTCATGGAGATGGTTAGATAGTAGAATGTTAAAGTCAGGTGCCAAATACATATGGACTGGACATTGGGAATGTATGCTAAGCCATATAACTCTTATAATCGTGGCCTATTTATTTCTGTTGTTTTGTATTGTATTTATAGTTATAAGAAAAAGAACCATTATTTGGACTGAAAGGGAGAGCTGTTGGGGGGAAAAATAAATACTTAAACTAAAAAAAAAGAAGGGAAGAGGATGGTGGGGCTGAGGGGTAGGAGGGTGGAAGGGTGGGACTGGAGGGGGGAGTAGGGAGGGGATTGTGATTGAGATATAACTTGAAGAAATAAAAAATAAATTATTAAAAAAAAGTCTCTGAACCAAAATAAACTCAGGGCCAGATGGTTTTAGTGCAGAATTCTACCAGACATTCAAAGAAAAGTTTATGCCAATATTATTCAAATTATTCCACAAAACAGGAACTGAAGGAATATTCCCCAATTACTTTTATGAGGCCACAGTCACCCTGATACCCAAAAAGACCCAATCAAGAAAGGGAATTATAGACCAATTTCGTATATGAACAGAGATGCAAAAATACTCAATGAAATATTTGTAAACTGAATGTAAAGAAAACATCAAAATGATTATCCACCATAATCAAATAGGCATCATCCCAGAAATGCAGGGATGGTTCAATACATAAAGATCAATACATGTAATGTACTATATTAAAAAAACTTATAGAAAAGAAGAACATTGTCATCTCATTAAATGCAGAAAAGCACTTTGATAAAATCCACCATTCCTCCCTGATTAAAAATCTGGGAGAGATTATGGATACAAGGGACATACCTCTAAACACAATAAAGGCACTTTATAGCAAACCTATATCCAACATCAACTTAAATGGAGAAAAACCTCAAAGCAATTCCACTCAAGTCAGGAACAAGACCATGTTGTCCACTCTTCCATACTTATTCAATGTAATACTTGTTGCCTAACATAGGGCAATTGGACAATGAAGGATATCAAGGTAATCCGGATTGGAAAGGAAGAAGTGAATGTATCTTTAAATGCAGATGAAATAATAGTATATGTATTAGTATATGTATAACAAATGACCCTAAAACTTCCACATGGGAACTGCTACAGTTGATAAACACTTTAAGCTAACTAAGTGGCCACAGAGTTAGCTCACAAAAATCAGTAGCCCTCCTATATACAAATGACAAACAGAATGAGAAAGAAATCAGGGAATAATAACCTTTCACAATAGCCTCAAATAGTGTAAAATATCTTGAGGTAACTCTAACAAAGCAAGTGAAAGATTTCTATGATTAAAAAAAAGTTCAAGTATTTGAAAAAAGAAATTGAAGCTCTTTGAGACCTTAACATAAGGCCGGACACATTAAATCTATTAGAAGAAAAAGTGGGAAAAACCCTCGAACTCATTGGCACAGGTGACAACTTCCTGAACAGAACACCAACAGCTCAGGACCTAGCACCAACAATCAATAAATGGGACCTCATGAAACTGAAAAGCTTCTGTAAGGCAAAAGACACTGTCATTCGAACAAAACGGCAGCCCACAGATTGGGAAAAGATCTTCACCAACTCCATATCTGACAGAGGGCTAATATCCAAAATCTACAAAGAACTCAAGAAATTAAATGCCAAGAAACCAAATAATCCAATCAAAAAATGGGGAACAGAGCTAAACAGAGAATTCACAAAGGAGGAATCCCTAATAGCCAAGAGACACTTGAAGAAATGCTCAGCATCCTTAATGATCAGAGAAATGCAACTCAAGAAAACTCTGAGATTCCATCTCATACCTGTCAGAATAGCGAAGATCAAAAGCTCATATGACAGCACATGCTGGCGAGGGTGTGGAGAAAGGGGAACCCTCCTCCATTGCTGGTGGGAGTGCAGGTTTGTGCAACCACTATGGAGGTCAATCTGGCAATATCTTAGAAAACTTGGAATAGCTGTGCCTTAGGACACAGCCATACCACTTCTGGCTACACATCCAAATGATTCCTCACCAAATCACAAGGAAGTTTCCTCATCTATGTTCATAGCAGCCTTATTTGTAATAGCTAGAAACTGGAAACAACCCAGATGTCCCTCAACTGAAGAATGGATTAAAAAGCTATGGTACATGTTCACAATGGAATACTATTCGGCAATCAGAAACAATGAAGTCATGGAATGTGCAGCCAAATGGATGGAACTAGAGAAGCTCATCCTGAGTGAGCTAACCCTGACCCAGAAGGATGCATATGGCATCTATTCACTTATAGTCGGATTTTAGCCATATAATACAGAATAACTATACTACAATGAATGCACCAAAGGGACCATGAACATAGATTTGTTTCCTGTCAGTGAGACACTTTGCCCTAGTGGTGCTGCCTTATATACCTGTAGTGTATGAGGAGGCTCTTGGCCCTCATATGACTGTTGAACTGGTGCGGGGGGGGACTGTTATGTAGGGACAGTCCACTCCAGAGGAGTGGGATGCAAGGGATAGGGGGTAGAGGGTGGGAGGGCAGGACTGGGAGGGGTGGAAAGAGGACACTATGATGGAGATGTAATATGAAGTAATAAATAAATAAATAAATAAATAAATAAATAAATAAATAAATAAAAAAGAAATTGAAGAAGAGCAATAAAAGAACTGCTGGTGATCTCACCATTCCCTAAATCAATTTGTACTACAGAGGTAGAGTAATAAACTGCATGATACTGGCATAAAACCAGACACAATAATCAATGGAATTAAACTGAAGACACAGATATAAATCCCCACACATATGGACACCTGAGTTTGATAAAGAAGCCTGAAATGCATTCCATAAAAAAAAAGACAGCATCTTCGGCAAATGGTGCTCATCAAACTGGATGTCTGTTAGAAGAATCCAAAAAGTTCCATACTAGGAAACCCTGTACAGATCTGAAGTCCAAATGGACCAAAGACTTCAATAAAACTGGATTCCCTTAACCTGATAGAAAAGATAGTGAAGGATAGTGTAGGTGCTATTTTTTTAAACTATTTTATTTGGGTTCTTACATCTACCACCCTTCTCCACCCCAATCTCTTCCTACACCTTAATTCCAGGTAGGAGAGACAGACTGTTAGTGGGGAGAGGAGGCTTTTAGATAATTTTAAACTACTTCCTGCTAATTAAGAGCATTGGGTTCCTTGGAGCAAGTCCAGTCTTCCTCTCCTCAGGATATCTCCAATTTCTTTTCATTGTCTCTTTTCTCAGGACTACTTGACAAACCAGCAACAACACCACCACCACCACCACCACCACCACCACCACCAACACCACCACCACCACCAGCAGCAGCAGCAGCAGCAGCAGCAGCAGGAACCAGCAGGAGGAGCAGTAATGCCCCTTCTCTTGGGACTCTGGTCTTTTTATACCCTCTCTATGGTCCCCTAAATTAAAATATTTAGTGGTTGAATCACACTCCTGCCAGAGCACAAACAAGGGAAATAGTCTGTTGCTGTGGACAATCTGAAGGAGCCCTATATCTCACATCTGGGATTAAAACAAAAACATGTTTACATAACATAACTGTTTTTTTTTTTCAAAGACACCAAAATTCTCACTACAGGATAATCTTGAACTCATTGGTGCAGGAGAAAACTTCATAAACAGAACACTGATGGTTCAGCCACTAAGATCAACAGTCAGGAAATGGGACCTCATGAAACTGAAAAGCAAAGCAAGGCAAAGGACACTGACATTCAAATCAGTTGGCAGCATATAGAGAACTGAAAAACAGAATTTTACCAATTCTACACCAGATAGAAGACTAATATCAAAAATATATAAAGAACTAAAAAAAAATTAGATATGAAAAACCTAAATAATTCCATTAAAACTGAGGTACAGATATAAATAGAATTCTAGATAGAGGTGTCACAAGTGACTTTTATTATTTTTGTACTATAATTAATTATACACTTTAATTATTTTACTATCCTTAATTCTCTACCTTTCTTCCAACCCCCCTACACTATGCAGGAGAGAAAGAAGGTTAGAGGGAGAAAAGACACAGATCTCTTTGAGCTACTTTCTGTTGATTAGGGTTGTTGGGTTCTTGGGGGCAATACCAGTCTCAGTAGTCCAGCAATCCAGCAAACTGCAGCAGGAAGAACCAGCAGCAGGGATAATAGCAACCTCTTTCTTCTTTGGCACCCCCTCTTTTTCTTCTTTATAGTGTGCCCCTCTTTTTCTTCTTTATAACATACCTCTTTGTTCTTTGTAGTGCCCTTTTCTCAGGGCTCTGGCATTTTATCCCTTTGTCAAATTCTCCAGAGTAAAACTTGCTAGACTGGCTAAAGCATGCCCCTGCTAGCTCACTGGGCAGTTAATACTTTACACCTGTGATCTTAACTGAACCAGTCTCATACCTGGGATTAAACAAAAACATTCTCATAACTTGTTATTTTAATAACTTCTTGCCACATAGAGGAAAGTGAAATGGCTGAGAAACACTTTAAGAAATATTAAAACTCTTTAGCCATTGTGAAGATGCAAACAAAACTACTTTGAGATTTCATCTTAGCCCTGTCAGAATAGCCAAGCTCAACAACACAAGTGACAGATCATGCTGCAAGGGGAACACTCCTTCTTTGCTGAGGGGCATGCAAATTTGTAGAGCCACTATCCATATGGCTGTCACTCAGAAGAAATGGGAATCGATGTGTCTCAAGATCCAGGTATACCACTATGAGCTATACACCCAAAGGGCACTTTATTCTACCACATGGATACATGCTCAACCATGTTTATTGCTGCTCTATTCCTAATAGTCAGAAAAATGGAAACCACCTACATGTTCCTCAACAGGAGAATGAACAAAGAAAATGTGGTACATTTATACAATGAAATATTACTCAGTTGTTAAAAAAATAACATCACGAAATTTGCTGTCAGAGAAATGGAACTAGAATAAATCATCCTGAGTGAGGTAATGCAGAACCATAAATGATAAGTATGTATATATTGGATGTTATCTCTCAGTAACCTATTCTTTACTAATTAGAGAAAGGATCCAGAGGGGAGAGGTTGTGGGGAGGAACTTGGAGGAGTAAAGGGAGAGGAAATTATATTTGTGATATAATGTATGGGAAAAAAATCTCTTTTCAATAAAAGGAAAAAAAATGAGAAAAGGGGAATAAACCAGAACAAAACATGGCTTTTTTCTATCAGAAATGTATTATAAGGCATAGATAATTATTTTATACTGTTGGGGTATTTTTTGGAGTTTCTAGTTAAGAGTCTTTGTAATTTCAATTTTCTTATTTGATATTCATGGATTCTGAGTTTCTGAGAAAGTTTTTGCTAAGTGAGTTGCATAACATAGAGATACAAATGAACACATTGTCAAAACACTAGCACACCAACATAGGTGGGCATTGTCTCTGAGCCTACTCTAATTCATGAGACTATAATAACATCCAGAGAATATTTTTTGTTGGCATTTAGGGAGATTATGAAAGATATTTGCGTGATTTAGAGGTATGGATTAATTGAGTTCTCCTGTTGTTTCTCTAGTCTAAATAAATTTAGTCTCAAGTGAAATATGTTAAAAATAAAAAGAAGGTTAAACACAGTTATATCCTTATACAATTAATATTTTATGATGAAACATTGAAATTCTTTCTTCTTTTTGGAAATATATACACCACAGTACCATCAAATATATCATGACTTATATTTTATATAACACTAGAATTTGCTAAATGTGAATAATTTCCACATTCCCTTCTCCCCTCTGTTTTATAACTTGTAGTAATCAACAATCTACTCTAGATTTTGTGTAGTCAATAATTTAAGTATGTATTTAACGTATCTGATCAAATGTGATAACTTTCTTCTTGGTCTGGTTTATTTCACTTAACACAACAATTTCTACTTCCATTCATGTCTTAAGTGCAATTATATTTGAATGACAGTAATTCATTCTACCATATGCATGGGTCGTGTTTTCTTCATCCACTCATCAGAAGATGTACATTTAAGTCATTTCCACACCTGGTGATGTGGAAATGCCAAAATAGAGGAATGCATACTGTCTTCAATATATAAATGCTACCCCATTTATCCTAGTATTCAATATAGTTCTAGAAGATTTGATAGACAAAGATGGCAGAAAAATGAAGTAAAGCTTTAAGAAGGAAGAACTTGCATTATGTCAAAGTACTAACGACATGATATCAGGCTCATTCAGGAGGCTGCAATTCTACTCAAACATCTACAGGCAACTGATGAATGCTAAGAGCCGAAGAAATATTCATCCCCAGGGAAGAATTCACATATTGGTTAGCAAATACTAAGTGTCCAGCCCTAAAACCACACATAAAACCAGTTTTATATAGACTTACCTACCAGGTGGTGTTATGTCTTTAGAAATATATATATCTGTAGAGGAATTTTAATCCAGCAACATGGCTATGCTGGCAAGGGATCACATCCAAAGACATAGGTCTGTGTGATACATCTGGAATATAGACATGCCCTTAGCACACACCTTTAACCCCTCTGGCTAGAACACAGACACACCTTTAGTACAAACCTATAATCCCAAGCAATGATGTCTAATTGAGACAGACAAAGTGACAAATTAGAGAATCACTTGACAAAATAAGTCAGAGATAGGATATGACAAATTCTCATGACTGAGATTGAAGAGACAGGAAAGAGAGGCTACTTAAGAGCAATGCAGGGAGAGAGTGGGGAGTTGAGTCCAGCTCAGTACAGTTCAGTTGAATGTAGTTGAGTTTAGTTGACTTTGTGCAGTTCCTTTCAGTTCTGTTCAATTAATGCAGTCAGTGTAGTTCAGTGTGTGGAGTTCAGAGGCAGTTTTTTTTTTCAAGTGGAACAATTTATTCAGAAGCTGAGAAAAGCTGGATTGAGTCAGTCAGCTTAAAGAGGAGTTTTGAGCCAGAACATTTGAGTTGAACAAGTTAGCCAGAACTCAGGAAGAACTAGAAAAGGGTGAGATTATTAAACAGTAAATCTTAGAGGCTAAAAACATTCTAGGCCTAGGTTAGCATATGGAGGCTGAAAGCTGGTATCTTCAAGGCCCAGGCTTTCAGAAGATTAGATATTATGGAGGCTAGAATCTTTCAGGCCTAGGCCAAGGGATATTTAGATAGAAATTATCTAGGCTCAGCCCAAGCCATGTAGTACTATAGCTTGGTACATGCTACAGCTATATACATGATACATCTCTCATCTTATCCCTTGATATAAGGAAATAAAAAAATTTACATATACTTATATGCAAATACATGTCACACTATTAATGAAAAAAATTGAAAGACACAAATTTGAAAGACAGCTGTATGTTCAAAATGAGATTTTTTATGCAATTATAATGAAGAATGGAATCATGTAATTTGTGAACAGTACATGGAACTAAAAATTATCATACGAACATTAAACTCTTCAGACTTAGACAAATATCTTGTTCCCTCTCATTTTGAATTTTAAAATACAGATATATCCATATGATATATTTATAACTTGTATAGTATATGTATGAAATAGAAATGGGTGTGATAGCTTTCCTTGGTTGTAATGTGATTACTTCTGGAAATAATAAAAAAACTGGAGTCCACACCAGTGAGGGATTTTTGCTTAATGTGAAGTTGGAAGATTCACTTCTAATCTATATTTTGGGTCATAAAAACACATGCCTTTAATCTGGGTCTTAAGTATATAAGACACACTTTGAATTCTTGCCACACCTTTTGCTGGAAACTTATACATGGACATGGAAGAAGGAACCTTCTTCTCCTTATCCTTGCCTTCATAGAAAGTCCTCTCCTTCACTGGTATTATAGCCTACTTCTTCTGGATTCCAGTATATACTTAAAAACATCTGATACATCCAACCTCATGGACTGAGAAGCTACTGGATTCTTAGTGTTTCCTTTCACAGGCAGCATTGTTGGATTGGCTGGACTGCAGTCTGTAAGTCATTCTAATAAGTCCCCTTTCTATGTATAGAGAGTTATTCTATGAGTTGTATTACTCTAGAGCACCCTAACTAATACAAGTAGTAACTTGAATGCAACTTCTGTACCAGATGTGATGTCCTTACTTGAGCAGTGTAAAATCCAGCCCATTTACCAAGTGACTTAGAAAGCTGTTAGGTTTTTTTTGGGTGGGTCCAGAAGAGGGGAAGTCTATGTTAACCAGGTTCAGGTTGTTGTGCAGGCTGTTGCATCACTTGGATCAAATGATCCAGTAGACCAAATGGTACCTGAGTTATCATCAGTGGCAGATATGGATGCTGTTTGGAGCCTTTGTGATCGTGAGCTGGGTATTAGTTGACCCAACAATTCATAAAATAGAACATCATCACCAGAAATTTATTATTAAACAGAAATTGTATAAACATGATCCAGCCTGCACAGACCCTGGAAACACACCAAGTTTCATGAAGAAGTTGCCCAGATACCTATGTTACAATGGTACCTGCTGCCAAGTATGTACTAATAGCCTCATGGGGTGTTCACTATGACCTGATGACTACAAAAACAAAACAAAACAAAAAAACTAGGGCCTGGTGTACTGATGACCCTGCACTTTATGCAGCTATGATTAGAAGTGGACAGCTGTAGAATTGTAACTCATTTCTTGAGAGAACCCTCAAAGACATTGGAAAATGGAAATCTTCACAGTGGGAAAAACTTTGAGCAGTACACATGGTCATACAGTTTATCTAGAAGGAGAAATGTCCAGATATGTGACTGTTCACTGATTCATGGGCTGAAGCCAATGGGCTGACTGGATGGTCAGGGACTTTGCAAGAACATGGATAATTGGTGAGAAAGACATCTGGGAATAGATCCCTCCAAATGGGTGAAGGATGTAAAAATAATTTTGTCCCAAGTAAATTCTCATCACAGGGTGTCTTCCTTCTGAGGAGCAGTTCAATAATCAAGTTTACAGGATGACATATTCTGTGGCCAGTCAGCCTCTTTCCCCAGCCATTCCTGTCACTGCCCAATGGAACCATGAAAAAAGTGACCACCGTGGTAGAGATGGGAGTTACCCATGGACTGGAAAAAAATGGATGTCTACTCACCAAGTCTGACCTTGCTGCAGCTGCTGCTGAGTGCCAGCTCGTCCAACATCAGAGACTAACATTGAGCTCTAGGTATGGCATCAGTACCCAGGGGCCTGGAGGCAGATTAACTACAATGCATAACATCCTCAATAGAAAGGACAATGCTTTTTCCTTTCGGGAGTGCATACTCATTCTGGTTTTGGATTTGCCTTTCCCACACATATTGATTTGGTTAAAACCACCATCTGTGGACTTACAAAATGCCTTATCTACCTTCTTCGTATTCCACACAGGACTTCCACTGACCAAGAAATTTACTTCACAGCCAAAGAAGTTTGACAGTGGGCACTGGTCCTATGTTTTCCAACATCCTGAAGCATCTGGCTTGATAGAAAGAGGGAGTAGCCTTTGGAAGACACAGTTACAGCACTAATTAAGTGTCACCTGACTGGGGCAGGCAGAATTATCCAAAAGGCAGTATATGCTTTGAATCATCATCTAATATATAGTACTTTTCTCCCATTTCCAGGATCCATGGGTCCAGGAAAAATTGGGTGGAAATGGGAATAGCTCCATTTACTATCACCCCTAATGACTCACTTGAAAAATTTTTGCTTCCTATTCCCACAGTCTTATGTTTTGCAGGCCTAGAATTTTGGTTCCAAAGAGGGAATATAGTTCCCTGACTGGAACTGTAACAAACATTCATTTGAACTGGAACCTCAGACTTCCCACTGGCCACTTTTGGCTTGTGAAATCCTTAAGCCAACAGAAAAAAAAAAAGAATAACAGTTGTAGTAGAAGTGATTGATCCAGATTTCCATGGGGAAATTTGAATTGAGATAAGAAGGGTTATGTCTGGAGTGAAGGATATCCTTTAGGGTATCTCTTGGCCCTACCAAGTCCTGTGATTAGGGCCAAAGGGAAACTATAACAGCCTAATCCAGGCTAGATAACAAAGGACACAGGCCTGTCAGAAATGAAGTTATGGTTCACTCCTGAAGGAAAAGAGGCAAAGACCCATTGAAGTGCTTGCCATGGGTGGAGGAAATACAGAATGGATAGTGGAAGAAGGGAGCTATATCAACTAAGGCTCTGTGACCTGTTAGAGAAATGAGGATTATAGTTGATATGAGTATTTGTGTGGTATTTTGTTAATATATTTTTATTTTCCTTTAATTTCATTATTATTCATTGTTACAATAATTAAGAAAAAAATCCCTGGTTATATTTAAGTTTGAGATACAAGAATGTCATTCAGGTGACATTGCCACCTATTCTAAATTTATAAAGCATGTGCAGTGTATGTGGGATGGATATATCATGTTAGGCATAATTATAACCTTGTTAAATATATATTGCATTTGTCATTGTATGTGAAATAATCATATCATGTGTAGGCATTATTATGACCTGGTTATTATTTTTATTTGGAAATTAATCATGGCAAAAGGAGATATAATTTGTATCAAATTGTAAAGGGATGTATTTGTAATTCCCATTTTTGGCTGTCAATTTGACAAAATCTGGAATTATATAAAATCAAAAAGTGGAGAGTGTCACGGTCCCCTGACCAGCAGGAAAGACACAATCACGATTCTTCTTCAAGCAGTTTTTTCAGGAACCTTGTACATCCGCTTCCCTCTCCTCTCTTCCCCCAAGTCCTTATATGCCTACTCAAACCCAATCAGATCATGCCACCTAGCGATCCAAGATAGGCTCACAAAAGGAGGAAGCACACCGGGCTAGGCAGCCGCTACCAAATCAGGCTTGTTTACAGCTAAGCTTGAGCTTTCTGGCATTAAGCCAGGTGCCATCTTAGGGTTGTGGCTCTCCACAGTTCCCCCTTTTTGTTTTATTTGAGCAGAAAACGCAACAGGCAAGGGTAGAGGTCTGATCTCTGATATGCATGTAAAGGACATTGTATTGACCCCACGCCCAGTAGCCAACCAGGCTGGTGTCATACCCATCCGGTATCTTTTTCTCAGAGATGGGAAACTAGAATACCAACCCATATGCAATCAAACATGCTCTTCTTGAAGTCGCTAGAAGCTGACCCCAAGTGCAGTGCTTAGCCTCGCATCCTGAGCGTGATGATAGCTTAGTCCTTTAGGACAGTCAACCAAGCTTGCGGCGACTGTCCAGCCTCCAAGGCAGCAAAGGCTTGCACCAGCATGGCATTACTTCTCCTCTGTGAAATCCTCATCTTACAGATACACCATAGGGCAATGAAACTGACTAGGAAGAGCATGCCTCCTAGGGCACCCATTCCCGCCCATTCCTTCATATGATTCATGGCTCGGAGGATCCATGTTGACAGTCCTTCAGCAACAGAGACATCAACCCGGGTGGAATTCACATGCACGATGGCAATTCTCAGATTCTGCACCAGCTTATCAAACTCGCCAGACCAATTTCCTGTAAGATACTGAGAGAGTTGCTTAGACAAATTTGCAGCTACAGTATAATTTTGATATGGCACAGGGGTCACACACAATCCAGTCATTTTCTACTCACAGCCAATCTGGGCCACCTGCCACAAAACATCCATTTGCTCCTGAACCAGATTAACCCTCTGATTCAACACCATGATACTACCCTTCAATTGAGCATTAATGGAGGATTACACGTCCAAGGCCGTGGCTACATTGGCTGACAAATTATTCAAGGTAGTTGCAGTCTGCACCATAGAATGCATAGCAATGGCAGCTGTGGTAGCCCCCACAGCAGCAAGACTAACGGCAGTAACAATGGCAGCAGTAATTCCAAAATCTCCTTTTGCTCTAAAAAGGGTCATAGCACTGGGGCTTTCTAACAGGCCCACTGTGCCCGGATCCAAAGGCCCTTTAAAGTCAGTATCTATTGTTTGGGTCCCCATTTGAGGGGTCAATACGAGTCTGGAGGTGGAGCAGAGGTCCAATCCTGCTGAGCCCTGAGTGGTTCTCCGCGTTGTGTGGGAGATCTCAGAGTTGGCCACCTCTCTTCCTGAGGGTCTTCCATTGCCCCATATATTTGAGGACCCTGAAGGCGGGGGCCCCTCTGCCCATTTTTTGGACGAGTTCCTCCATAACCTTGTGTTAAAGGCTGACCATTAATATCCTTAACAGATCTACATTCATTTGCCCAATGATTTCCCTTCTTGCACTTGGGGCAAAGACCAGGTTGCTTAGGGTGGTTCCCACTTCCTGTTTCATTCTGTCTTCCTTTCTCAGGGCATTGCCTTTTAAGGTGCCCCATATTTCCACAATGGTAACAGGCGCCATTATTTCCTTTTTTGTTTTGTGTAATATGCACAACAGCAGCTGCAAGACCTGCATTAGTCAAAGGACCCCACACCTCTCTACACACTTTCATCCAGGCTTCCAACCCCGTGTACTTATAAGGGGTGATAGCTGCTTTACACTCCTTTGTACATTTTTAATACACAAGTTGTTTAATTAAGGGCATTGCCAGATCAGGGTCTCCAAATACCCTTCCAGCGGCCTCAACCATTCTAGCCACGAAGTCTGAGAAAGGCTCCAGGGGACCCTGAATAATCTTAGTTAGATTGCCATTCACTTCCCCTTTGTTAGGCAATGATTTCCAAGCTCTGGTTGTGATTAAATTGATTTGCTCAAACACCTGAACCCGATACCCAGGTTGTTGTTGAGCAAATCGACCTTGCTCAAGAATCATGTCCACATCCCAGGCTGGGTTTCCTGCTGCACGATTAGCAGCAACTTGTTCATTAGCAAACTCAATCAAGAAAGCTTTCCAATCTAAATACTGCCCAGAGGACAAGCAGGCATGTGCCAAGCTCATCCAGTCACTAGGAGTCATTCAATAACGATGAAGAGCTTCCACCTGAGCTACAGTGAAAGCAGCATTAATCCCATAAGTGCGGACAGACTCATGTAGGAGTTAGATAAATTAGATTTAGAAAATATATAGGAGTTTCTGATACTGTCTCTTAATTCGGGGCCTGAAGAGCATTATCAGCATGAAGTCAGCAAAAACAGGAAAGACTCAATAGACTGAAAAACAAGGTTGAAGTCAGGAAAACAGGAAAGACTCAATAGACTTGAAACAAAGTATCTGGCCTGACATTGTTTTCAGCTGCTAAGTGGGCAGAGCCCAAATTAAGCTGAAACAGAGTTCCTCCTATTTAAGGACAGTGCGTGGAGCCCAGAGGAGAAGAGGCGCCTGATGCTAGAGAGCTCCAAGAGTCCTGCCGAAAAAACGGCTGGCCATTGATGGCCAGCTCTCTCCCTGAAGCAGAAAGAAGCCGGTGAGCAAAGAAAGCCTGAGCAAGACACCAAAAGGCCAAGGACTGGACCCTGTGGCTCAGCTTTTGCCTAGAGGGGTTTGATGTGTCCAAACAGTGGCCTAAAGGAAACGGTGCCTGGCTTTAAGGACTGAGGCAGAGCAGCTGAGTTCCTGATTCAAAAGAAGTAAGTTGGCCTGCAGACGGCTGGGGTCTCCCACAGAGAAGAAAGCATGAAACCTTATTTAAGGTGAGACTGCAATAACCAACTACCCTGACGAACCTGCATCTGAGAGATCCAGAAGAAGGACTGCTAAGTGTGTTAAAGAATCTACAAAAAAGACTGTGTTCCTGACGACTGAGGACCTGCCCCAGAGACTGTATCATTCTAAAAGGTTATGAAAGTAGTTGTTATAATTATCAATAGGTTTAGTGGATAGGTTAAAGGGGTTGTAGGATTTTATAGGATTAATAGTTAAGAAATTGTTGGTGTTTGTTATAAGTGAATTTAGTAATAAATAAATAAGAGTTAAATAAATAATAATTTAAAAGTTTGGTTACAGACTCAGCAAGTGCTTTAATTACCTTAAAATCGAGGAGTTCATGATAATGATTTCCCCCTCCATCCTGAAGGACAGGGTAGTACAGCTCATGTCTCACTTCCCTCCAGACATTTGGACAGAATGACTGCCCACTAGGACCACTCGGAGGGGAAGCCTCATTATATTAAGGCGGTGCCAACACAGGCAGCCCCGGAGCTGAGGGTTCTATACGGGTGGAGTCAGAACTCTTCCTCAAAGATGACTTCTCCATTTCCTTTGCTAACATTTCAAGTTCCTCTTCAGACTCTGAGCTATCCTCTTCCAAAGTATCGTTCCCAGATTTGACCAAGCGCTCCTCCTTTAACTGCTCTAATGCCTCTTGTCCCTTTTCCACGGCCTTGCAATATCTCTGATCTTCTAAACAGCTATGAACTAGTCTCCAAATAGGCCGTGCTCCTCCCTGCAATGTACCTTGTTCCCAGACAAAATCTAGATCTCTCCCAAGCTTATCCCAGCAACTGATAGTAAGGTTGCCGGAATAGGCAAACCAAGGGGCTACAGTGTCAATCTCCTTTAAAAACATTTCTAGGGTACTATTCTTCAATTTCAATCCCTTAGATTTTAATAGCTCTTTAAGAGCGGAAAAAAAATGGGCTGCAATGGTGAATTCCCCATACTATCACTTTTGTTTTTCTTCTACTCATCCAAATCACGGAACTTTATTGCTCCCTCTGGAGACCTTATTGCCTCTTTACCGAGGTCCTAACCTTGGTCCCACCTTACCTGGAACTTACCAGTCGACTGCCCTGACTGCGAGAAGTTCTGAATCGTTCACCTGCAGAGAGGTTCCCCATACGGGCCACCACTTGTCCCGTCCCCCTGACCAGCAGGAAAGACACAACCACGATTCTTCTTCAAGCAGTTTATTCAGGAACCTTGTACATCCGCTTCCCTCTCCTCTCTTCCCCCAAGCCCTTATATGCCTACTCAAACCGAATCAGATCATGCTACCTAGCGATCCAAGATAGGCTCACAAAAGGAGGAAGCACACTGGGCTAGGCAGCCACTACCAAATAAGGCTTGTTTACAGCTAAGCTTGAGCTTTCTGGCATTAAGCCTGGCGCCATCTTAGGGTTGTGGCTCTCCACAGGACAGCACACAAGTGAGGGGTCTTTTCTTTAAAAAAAAAAAAAAAAACCTTACCAAGCAGGAAGATCCACTTCTAATAAAGATCTTGAGGTGAGAATTCACAGGACTTTAATCTGGCCAAAACTTTTGACTATATAAGAATATGGAAGAAGAAACCTGTCTTGTCGACCTCGACCAGCAAGAACGACGCAACTCGCAAAAGCTCTTCTCAAGCAGTTTATTCTGGTCCCTTGAAAACAGTCTTCCAAATGCCCGGGCAGACCCAACCCACAGGCCAAATACTATATGAACAGCCAATCAAGTAAAGCCACGTGGTGCTATCTTAGAGGCCCACGTATGCGGAAGCAAGCCAGATCAGCGGTCTTAGCCAAATATGGACTTGTTTACCACCAAAAGCACTCACCATCGGGCTGGTGGAAGGTGGAAACCAGCGCCATCTTTAGGGCGCGGCACGTCACAGATCTCTACAGTTCCCCCTTTTTTGTTTTTTCTAAAGTTGGTAGAAGTCCCTGGAAAGGCTTCGTAATCCTCATATCTGGGGATCTTACGGTGGGCCTGACACTGTAGGAGGGCAGTGCTCAAACTCTTACCCATCTCTGGGTCAGCCTCCCCACTCGGGGCTGCCCTGTCTCAGGTGGCCGAGACTTACCCGTCAACTCCGTCATTGACTTGCCAGACCCTAATATCTGTGGAACGAATACCTCAGTGGGCAGGGACTATGCTCAGTGAAGATTTAAGGCTTCATGGCAGCGAGCCATGCCTGAGGGGACTGGCCCGCCTCAATGGCGACAAGGGCCTGTATAATCATGGCTGCATTACGCTTCTGTGTGGCTCTCATATTGTAGATGCACCATAGGCAAACCAGAGAGGCTAGTATCATCAATATCGCCAAAGAGCCTACGACCGCCCACTCCTTAAGATGATCCATAGCCGTCTGTATCCAGGAAGTCAAACCATTAGCCAGGCTCAAATCCACCCGAGTGGAGTTGATGTGGACGATTATCGCTCTCAGCTCTCTCATCTTATTTTCAAAATCAGCCGACAAATCCTGTAAAATGAGCACTGACAATTGCTTAGACAGATTAGCAGCCTTTGTTAAATTTTGATACCGCACCGAAGTAACACACAAACCCTGCATTTTCCACTCACACCCCAACTGTGTTAGTTGCCAAAGAGAATCAATCTCTTCTTGTATTAAATCTATGTGTTGATTAACTATCATAAGGCATCCTTTGAGATGAGAATTCATAGAGGTCTGAGTATCCAATGCCTGTGCTACATTGGCTGAGATGTCATTCAGGGCATTGGCAGTCTGTACAGAACTAGACAAGGCAATAGCTGAGGCAGTAGCCCCCACAGCAGCAACAGCGATGGCAGTAACAATAGCTGCAGTGATGCCAAAATCTCTTTTAAGCCTGAATAGCATCATGGTATTAGGGCCTCTACAGGAACTGGTACATATCGAGGCATTCTAGTCACCACAGCCACAGGAAAGGCTGTGGCATTCCAGCACAGGGCATAAAAGCATGTGTCTGGAGTGCATACTAACTTTTCTTCACCCAAGGATGCACTCCCATTACTTACAATCCAAAGAAAAGGAGGCCAGAGACATACTGGCAATGCTGAAAAAGTCTTGTTCCTGGACAAAAGAAATGTCACATTCCCCCAGCCACTGTCACCACTAGAATCTCCGACCCCCACAGAATAGTTCCCCAAAGAAAAATTGCCCTTTCGATAAGATCCTCCTCCAAGCATAATGACAGGTCCCAAGTCCATGCAGCTTCCATTTACCCCACACAAAAGACACAAATCGAAAGGATTAGTAACAGTCTGTTGCATACCCAATGCAGTCTGATCTCTATCCATAGTAGATAAATTAAGCAATCCTGAGCAATTTTCATTTACTACATGACTAATTGAGGGACTAAAGGAAAAATATCTATCCTGAACCCAAACTGCTCTACGCTCCTGACATCCAGTCCAGGGAAAAGGTCCTTCCTCTGCTGTGGATCCTCTACAAAAAGGTGCCCAGCATGGCTGTCTGGGGGGGTCCCGGTCAGAGACTCATGTGGGCCACCACCCCACAAGATGAGAACCGTTAACTGAGATATTAAAACCGCGTGCGTTGTTCCAAGGAGGAATCTTTGGTACAAAGTCCACCGACTGCCGAGACAATTTAATGCACTCTGTATCATCTGACCTATTGAAGCTCATTAAAAGGCACAGAATACCCTTCAAGCTGACATTTCTATTACCCTCTATAGGGCTTTTCTGATCATCAAAGGGAAGGTAGGGTAAGCCTAAGCTTCTATTACTGCTAAATAAGCATGGAAACACAGTTGCATCATGTCTGACCGGCATTGGCTTTGGGAATATCGACAGGATCCCCCATCTCGGCTCGGTCATTCCTGACATACTCACTGCTACTATCACCAGGATCCCCAGGAAGGTCTTCATGACGAATCTTCCTCACAAGGCGTTCAGGCACCCACACTGGATCTTGTTGATCCTGAGGAAAAACACAAACAGATCCTCTCGCCCATGTTAGCACGGGATCAGGCCCTCGCCACGAGCCTGTCAAAATATCCTTCCACTTCACCATGCCTTTAGGTGGACCATGGGAATCCTGATGTCTGTCCACTGCTGAGCAGCCTTGAGCATCCAAATTTAAAAAATTTAAAGTAAATAAGGCTAAAGACATTCTCTCCTTGGGGGTACGGCCTTGGCCTATTCCCCCTTTCTGTTTTTGCAAACATTCTTTCAAGGTGCGATGAGCACGCTCCACAATTCCTTGTCCTTGAGGATTATATGGTAATCCGTGATTAAGCTGTATCTCCATCTGGTTGCAGAAGGAGACAAAGGAGTGAGCCGTATAGGCTGGTCCATTGTCCGTTTTCAGCTGCTGTGGTTTTCCCCATGCAGCCCAGGCTTCTAAGCAATGCCCTATGACATTGCGAGCCTTTTCTCCACTCATAGGTGTAGCATGTATGATACCTGAGCAGGTATCCTCAGATACATGAATATATTTTAAGGTTCCAAACTCTGAAATGTGGGTAACGTCCATTTGCCAGAATTTGAGTGGCATCAACCCTCTAGGGTTCACTCCCACACTGGGAGGATGATGATGAATCACACACCGAGGACAGTCCAAAACCACTTGTCTAGCATCTGCTCTAGACAAACGGAATTTCTGCTGTAGAGTTCTTGCATTTACATGAAATAATTGGTGAAACTGTCTGGCTTGGTCCAGGAATGAGCTCCAAAAAATGCATGTCATCCTAGTCCATTTATCAACTTTATCATTACCCTCACTTAATGGTCCAGGTAATCCTGTATGTGCTCTGATATGTTGAATATAAAAACACCTTTTTCTTTGCCAGATTAAAACTTGTAACTCTTGTAATAAGGCACATACAGTACTACTATTCTTAATAGGACCTGCTAATTCTAATACTTTCACTGCGTTGACCACATAGACTGAATCTGAGATCAAAATGAATGCAAATTGACATCTTTTAAACACCTCAATTACTATTTTCAACTCTACTATTTGGGGGGAGCCCAGTTGAAATTGGCATAGCATGGGCTCTTGTCTTTCTATCAAATAGGCTCCGCAGCCTGTCTTTGAGCCATCAGTAAACACATTTGGTGACCCTTGAAGTGGTACTGTTGAAGTAACCTTAGGAAATATCACTGGGTGCTCCTTAAAAAATGATAGCAATGGATGCTTAGGATAATGGTTATCAATCACTCCTTCAAAGCTACATTGCAATATTGCCCAATCATCTACAGTGCCACACAAAATCTTAATTTGATGACTGGAATAGGGCACTATTATACTGGCAGGAGCAACTCCAAAAGACTGCAAACATTGTTGGATACCATTCAAGGCTAAAGCAGCAACTGCAGTGGGATAATGTTCTATGGATTTTTTTGGAGAAATCTTCGAATAAGTCCATAATAATGGTCTGTCCTGCCATAACAATCCTGTAGGTTGACCATAGGTGGCAACTGTGCACAATGCAATGGGCTGTCCTTTCTGCCATCTCTTTAGGAAGGCACTTTGTAACCTTTCTTCCACTTTACATAAAGCTTTTCTTGCTTCTCCTGTTAATTGCCTAGGAGAATTAAGTGCTGAATCACCTTTCAAAATATCATATAGGGGTCTTATTTCATAATTTGGTAGCTTCAAATAGCCTCTTGCCCAATTGATATCTCCTAACAACCTTTGAAAATCATTTAGAGTCTTTAAATTATCTTTTCTTATCTCAATCCTTTGAGGTATTATTTTTTCAGGTCCAATCTTCGCTCCTAAATAATTAACCACATTTTCCTTTTGAACCTTATCAGGAGCTATAAACAACCTTTTCTTTTTTAATAATTGAACTAATTCTTCATAGGCCCGATCTAACATTTGTTCACTCTTAGTTGCCAGTAAGATATCATCCATATAATGAACACATCTCAAATCTGGAAAATTCTTTCTCAAGGGAGCAATGGCTTCCCCCACATACAGTTGGCACATAGTGGGCCTGTTTGCCATGCCCTGAGGTAATACAACCCATTCAAATCGCTGATCAGGTTCCTCATGGTTACAGGATGGAACAGTAAATGCAAATCTCTCACTATCTTTGGCACACAAAGGGATGGAGAAAAAACAATCCCTTATATCTATAACTATAATGGGCCATGAGGCTGGCAAAGATGATAAAAGTGGCAAGCCGCGATGCACTGGGCCCATGATTTGCATTTGTTGATTTATGGCACGCAGGTCATGCAACAATCTCCATTTTCCAGATTTCTTTTTAATAACAAAGATAGGTGTATTCCAGGGAGATACAGATGGCTTTATATGCTTTAAAGACATCTGTTCATCCACCAACTCTTTGGCTGCATTCAATTTTACAGAGGAAAGTGGCCACTGAGGAACCCATACTGGGTCCTCCGTCTTCCAAGTTATGGGAATGCCCTCCTCAGTGGCCCCTAGGAAAAACCCAGGCCCTGTCTCTTTTGTCTTTGCTGCATAGATATGGGACTCTTTCGCCCCTGCAAATATTTTCCTATTCCAAAGCCTGGAGCATATCCCATATCTTGCATCATACGTTGGGCTGAATCAGAATAGTCATTACTCAATTTAAATCCCATATCCTTTAAAAGGTCTCTTCCCCAAAGGGAGATAGGGAGCTCAAGTACATATGGCTGCATTTCTCCTGAGTGGCCTTCTTGGCCCTGCCACTTTAATAATTCACTCATATCTGGGGTTTTAGCATAACCCAGGCCTTGAAGTGTTTTAGAAGAGGCTTGTGCGGGCCAACCTGAAGGCCAGTCTTTCTTTGCTATGATACTCCTATCAGCCCCAGTATCCAAAAGGCCCAGGATCCTTTTACCATCAACTTTTAACTCCAAGACGGGGCGTTGGTCCAAATCCAAGGAGAGAAAAGTCAGATACGTGCCTGTGGACCCAAAACCATCTTTTCCTCTCTCTCAATCCCTTGCCACATAGCGATCATGTAAGCTCAGCAAAATGACCAACTGAGCAATTCTATCTCCAGGAGAGATAGCTGTTATACCACGGGGGGAGGCTACCATGATCTTAACCACTCCTGTATAATCTGGATCTACAACCCCAGGATGGAAAATAAGTCCTCTCAAGGCTGATGATGACCTCCCTAACAGCAAACCAATTGTACCAGGTTCAAGGGGTCCTTTAAAATCTGTTTCAATTAACTGGACCCCCATTTGGGGCGTTAATACGAGTCTGGTGGTGGAGCAGAGGTCCAATCCTGCTGAGCCTGCAGTGGGTCTCCGCGGTCTCTCGGATGGCGGAGGGTTGGCCATCTCTCTTAATTCTGTTCTTTGTCCTGATTCTCTACTGCCCCATATATTTGTGGGCCCTGGGGTCGTGGGCCCCGCTGTCCGTTTTTTGGACGAGCGCCACCATAACCTTGAGTCAAAGGCTGGCCATGGATGTCTGTCACTGAACGGCATTCATTAGCCCAATGGTTCCCTTTCTTACATTTTGGGCATAACCTCGGCTGCCTGGGGCGTTGTGCACTTCCTGTACTTTCTGTACTCCTTCCCTCGGGGCATTGTCTTTTAAAGTGTCCCATCTTGCCACACTTAAAACAAACTCCTGGACTTCCTCCACCTTTTCTGGTCAACTGTACTACCGCGGCAGCAAGACCAGCATTAGTTAATGGCCCTCCAAGTTCTCTACACACATTCATCCAGGCTTCTAGCCCTTTGTTCTTGTAAGGGGTGATAGCGGCTCTACACTCTTTGGTACATTGCTCATAGACCAACTGTTTTATTACTGGCATAGCAGCATCTGGGTCACCAAAAATCTTCCCTGCCGCTTCCACCAATCCTGCCACAAAATCTGCAAAGGGCTCCATGGGGCCCTGTAGAATCTTAGTTAAGTTCCCACTCACCTCCCCTTTGTTAGGAAGGGATTTCCAAGCCTTGATAGCTGTCTGGTTTATTTGTTCATAAACCTGATTGGGATATCCTGTCTGCTGGTTGGCAAATCTCCCCTGCCCAAGCAGCATATCTCTATCCCAGGCTGGATTTCCATTTCTCTGATTAATGGCTGCTTGCTCAGTGGCATACTCAATTAAGAAAGCTTTCCAGTCTAAGTATTGCCCTGGACTTAAGCAGGCACGGGCCAGGCCACTCCAATCACTCGGGGTCATACAATGTCTGCTTAATGCTTCTACTTGAGCCAATGTAAAAGAAGCGGTAATGCCATAGGTACGAACCGACTCTGCAAGGGATTTAATTACTTTAAAATCAAGCGGTTCCTCATACCTGTTCCCTTGTGGATCTTGGTATACCGGATAGGCAAACTGTAATTCTGTTCATACTTGTGTCCACATCCCCGGGCAGAAAGATTTCCCTACTTTCAGGGACTGAACAGGCTGATCTATCTGAATGGCTTCTGGGTATGGAGGGGGAGTTGAAGGTGCTGCGGCAACGGCTTCACTTACACCGACCGCCACCAACGTGGCTGAAGGCGCCGCGGCAATGGCTTTACTTACACTGACTGCCGCCAACGTGTCTTTCTCTTTTACCCCTTTCTTTTCCCTTTTTCTAATAACAGTCCTCTCCAACTGTTCTATTAGAACGTGTAGCTCCCCTTCAGAATCCGTGCCCTCTGATTCCTCAAAATCTCTAAAATCTCTAAGATCGGGATAGAGAGGGACCTTCTTTTTGCTTCCCTTTTCACTGTCTGCCTGCTCAGACCTTTCGCCTTTTTTGCTTCCCTTTTCACTGTCTGCCTGCTCAGATCTTTCGCCTTGCAGCAGTTCCAAGGCTGATTCTCCCTCCTTGATTGCTTTACAGCATCTCTGATCTTCTAAACAACTCCTCACCATCTTCCAAACTGGTCTTACTCCATGCTTCAGAGCACCTTGCTCCCAAGCAAAATCCAAGTCCCTGCCTAATTTGTCCCAGCAGCATACCGTAAGATTCCCGGACACCGCAAACCACGGAGCCACGGAGTCGCATTCATTCCAAAATCTCTCTAGGGTTGACTTCTTAAGTTTCAAATTCCTAGCTAAAAGTAGCTCCTGAAGAGCCAGAAAATTGGATGTGACTGAGATGATCCCATGATTAAAAATTTACTTTCGGTTCGCAGTTTCCACGAAACTTTACCTTTAGTTCACAACTTCCCACGAAACTTTACCTTTAGTTCGCAATTTCTGCGAAACTTTACCTTTAGTTCACAATTTCCACGAAACTTTATTGTCCCAATTTATCCCAGGAACTTACCAGTGCACTGCCCCTGACGGCAGCAGTTCTGAGTCTTTTCTGGTTCCCCTTATGGGCCACCAGTTGTCGCGTCAACCTCGACCAACAAGAACGACGAAACTCGCAAAAGCTCTTCTCAAGCAGTTTATTCAGGTCCCTTGAAAACAGTCTTCCGAATGCCCGGGCAGACCCAACCCACAGGCTAAATACAATATGAACAGCCAATCAAGTAAAGCCACATGGTGCTATCTTAGAGGCCCACATATGCAGAAGCAAGCCAGATCAGCGGTCTTAGCCAAATATGGACTTGTTTACCACCAAGAGCGCTCACCATCGGGCTGGTGGAAGGCGGAAACCGGCGCCATTTTTAGGGTGCGGCACGTCGCAGCTCTCTACAGAAACCTTCTGCTCTTTCCCTACTTAACCTCACCTTGATAAAAAGTCCATTCCTTCAATGGACTAGGACCCTACTTTTTCAGGATTGCAGCATACACTGAAGATCAACTGGTGCACTTAGCCTAAAGGACTGAGCAAATTCTGGACTCTTGAACCTTCTCTTTGCAAACAGTCATTGTTGGATTAACTGGACTGCATTTTACAAATCATTTTAGTAAACCTACTTTCTCTGTATACATGAAGATTCATTCTAGAAATTCTATTACACTGGAGAACCTTGACAAATACAGGGGGCAAGCTGATAGAGAAAAGTGTGATGAGAACCTAACAATGTAGAGGAAGACATTTAATATCATAGTACACAAGATACCTCAGTAAAAATATCATTCTGAATCCTTTAAGTTTGTGAAATTAACATATGTTTACTATGTTGACATAAATTTAAATTGTAATTATAAAATTATTTAATATTATTATTCCTACAATCTTATGTTCTGCTGTTCTTATGCTATATCTTTATATTAATTATCAACAATATTATTAACAAAGCATTAATAACATTAATAATTATTTAATAAATTGATACTTATTAATTACATATTTGTGTGATTATTTGATTACACTGTGATCAAAGACACTGTAATATTAATGAAGTATTAAACAAGTCACTAAAGGAAATACAATAATGGTCAAGAAAACACTTTCACAGGAGTCACCTTATCTTTATGTATTTGCTGCATGATTGGTGACAATAACCTTGCTTCATTTACAGCTTAATGCTTAAAAAAAAACAAAGCAGAATGTAGACAAGTTGATCTTAAAGATCTTTGTTGTCAGGTCAACACTAGCTTGATTTTCCATGGTCTATGACTCCATCAAGTTTAAAGGGTACCCTTGAATAGTGGTAGTAACTTGTAATATCTGTGGATCTATAGAAACTTACTGGTTAAAACCTCTAATACAGAAAACTTGTGCATTGTACTAAGTTTTTTGTTTGGTAGACTGTGGTGGCTAATAGGGGCCTTTTCACTAAATTATAGGGTAACTAATTTAAACTCTTTTATATGTCTATATGATGTGGAAAACTCATCTCTTCTGGTTAACTAACTTCATGGAGATGTAAGGTACTATGCAGAATACTGGAAGAGAAAAGTAATTATCAGTCCTGTACAGCTCTGAACCCAAGAAGCTACAGGAATAAACAGCCTCAAAAGACAAAGCCACAAGTGAAATTGTGACCAGAATATCTTGGGAGAATCCAACCACTTTCTGAGAGTATTTAATGCCCACTTCACAAGATAAAACCCATACCTGGTACTATTAACAGGGTCAAAAAGCTATAGCTAGATAGGTTATAGACCACATGAGAGAGAGCCAACAATAACTTTAAAGAGATATAATACTTAACTGACTCCTAAAGAGGCAATTTGGTATTTTTAAGACAAATAAATGACAATTAATACAGAGACCCATTTCTATTCATGATGCAGAGAAAAAGAGACTACAGAATTCTTAGTCCTCAGTGGGACATTTTTTTCTACATCTGCACCATCCAAGACTCAGGAATCATTGTAAAACTGGGGCCAGAAGACTATAAGAGACAGAGATGGTAAAAGAATACAAGGAAGCAGTGCTTTCCAGACAAAATGAGCATCAGCATACATGAGCACACACTGTTGTGATAGCAAAATCAAGACATGGGCAGAGAAACCAGAGAAAATGCCAGCAAGTATATGTTGGATGGTGGTGATCACACTGTCTCACCACTAGCTGAGGAGATACTAGCAATTAAAAGCTGCCAGAAATAGGAGACTTAGTTTTCTTTAAAGGTATGATCTCTGTTAGGTGAAAGACTACATACCTAAGAGTATATAGTCAGCATGTACTGACCTTAATGGATTCAAAACATGAAGATGCAAAGTTGGTGGGTATGGAATGAGGGTGGATCTATCATAAATAGAGAAGGACTAAATATCATCAAAATTCAATGCAAAAAATTGAGGAATTAAAAAGATATTTTTAAGTATACCACCACTCTAAAAGGAATTTATGGCTTTCATTTTAGGAAAGAAAAAATCTGTACAGATCCTCATAATAGGAAAAGGGATAAACTGAGAAGGAACGGCTGCTTATCCAGGTGAAAAACGATGGCTCTTTCAAGGACACATATTGAGCATGTTTCATCCAAAATAAAGTGAGTGAATTTGGAGGATTTTAGCACAATGTGAGTCAGTCATAAATTACTACTTACTGTGTGATAGAAAATGGAGGGTGCCAGGCGTGTGGGTGACTAAAGTTCTATGGATTACAAAAACTACTCTTTTGAAATCCATGTACTACAAACAATGACATTATTGACAAGATTCTTGTTTAGTTTCTTTATCAGTGATTAAGGTTAATATTGCACCTTAGGAAAGAGTTAACAGCTGTCCAAACAGCTTTGATTGATGAGCTTCGATTGACAAGGTTGATTTGGAATGCTTCTGTGCAAGGGAAGAGATGAGGAGCAAGAGGTGTGGCCTTAAGCTCTGCACTACCATCTGAAATCTGTGGTTTTGTCAAGGTTCTAAATCACAAAGGCCCAGCTTCTCATCTCAGTATAACAGAGGGCTAATAGTCAAAATATATAAAGAACTCAAGAAATTAAACACCAAGAAACCAAATAATCCAATCAATAAATGGGGTGCAGAGCTAAACTGAGAACTCACAAAAGAGGAATCTCTAATGGCCAAGAGACACTTGAAGAGATGTTCAACATTCTTAGTCATCAGGGAAATGAAACTCAAGATGACTCTGAGATTCCATCTCACACCAGTTAGAACGAGTAAGTTCAAAAACTCAAATGCCAGCATATGCTGTTGAGGTTGTAGAGAAAGAGGAACACACCTCCATTGCTGGTGGGAGTGTAAACTTGTACAACCACTATGGAAATCAGTCTGGTAATATCTTAGAACACTTGGAATAGCTCTACCTCAAGACCAGTAATACCATTCCTGGGAATATATCCAAAAGATTCCTCACCAAACCACAAGGACATCTATGTTCATAGAGCTTTATTTGTAATAGCTAGAAACTGGAAACAACCCAGATGTTCTTCAACTGAAGAATGGATTAAAGAACTGTGGTATATTTACACAATGGAATACTATTCACCTATCAGAAGCAAGGAAATCATGCAATTTGCAACCAAATGTATTGAGCTAGAAAAGCTCTTCCTGAGTTAGTTAACCCAGACCTAGAAAGATTTGCATGGCATGTATTCACTTATAACTGGATTTTAGCCATATAGTACAGGATAGCTACCCTACAATCAATGGACCCAAAGGAACAGGAACATGGACTTTGTTACCTGTTGGTGGGATACTTCACTCTAGTAGAACAAAAGGAAACTCTTAACCTTCAGGTGGCTAATGAACTGAGGAGGGGTTGATATGTGGAGACACCCCATACCAGAAGAGTAGGACAGGTGGGAGGGGGTGGAGGATAAGAGGGTGGGACAGGGAAGGGTGGACGGAGAGGACTGTCATGGAGATGTGACTTGAATTAATAAATAAATGCTTAAATAAATGAATAAATAAAAGAAAGTGAAGAAACTGTAAAGCAATGAGAGAATGAGTATTGAAAGGACCACTTTAGGAATGACTAAAAAATGTGATGTAAGCAAGTATGAAGAAGACGGTTTTCCTATATTTAGGAAGTTTATGAGAAAAATGCTATATTCAATCAGACCAAACTTGATGACATCTTTACAGAAGGAGCCATTCTTTGAATAACACTATTACCACTCAAATAACAAATGTCATTCTTTCAGTATTCAAGTTCCTGCAATGCTTATCTTCACCCATTCAGTTCTACAGTTAGTTTGTTCCTTTTGTAATAAGATTTTAACTTTTATAGCACATATGCTCTTATAGGCAAGGCAACTGCCTCACATGTAACAAACCTTCAGTATTGTGCACCAATTGTTTAAGAATCTTTTTTCCTTTAATTTATTAATTTATTCATTTTACATCCTGACCATAGCCTCCTCCTCCCTCCTCTCCTCACAATCCTACCCTCCTACCCTCTGCCCCTATTCCCTCCTCCTTTCTTCTAAGAGACACCTCCCATCAATCCACTCTAATACTTCATGTCACAGACCCATAGGGGCTCATAGAGATTGAACCAGCAACCAAAGAGCATGCATGGACTGAACCCAGGCCCCTTACGCTCATGGAACTTAGAAGCAGCTTAATCTTTATGTGGACCCCCTAGCTATTGAAGCAGAGACTGTCCCTGACACAGACTCTGTTGCCTACAGTTGGATACCTTTCCTCTAGCAGGGCTGCATTGTCTGATTTCAGTGGAAGAGGATGAAGTTAGTCCTGTTTATGATTCTTAATAATGGAAGAATAAAAGGTAGAAAGGCAGTGTTTATGGAAATGCTACAAAGTTGAGAAGATACTGCTCCTCAAATGGATTCTGATAGTCTCTCTTCTCAGTTGTGTTGAGTGAGATTCATTCCTGAAATGACAGGAAATGGAGAAACATGATTCTTGCAGATAATGTGATAAAGCAAGAGGGAGTACCTGTAACTACAAGGTAATCACATTGAATTCTGAGTTCAGTTCTTCAATCTATGAGTTGTAAGACACTGGCAGTCCTTCTGTTATACTGTTGCCAATAGAAAAAAATAGCCTAGATCTTCTAAGACTGGATTTCATAGTGCAAAAGTCACATCGTTTTCTCTAGGTAACAACTTATGTTTTACTATTAAAGTTACATAATTAATATAATGTATTTTTGCTTTAACTATGTTTCTTATAGCACATATTACGGAATTGTAAAGTTTTCATTATTAAGAGCATATGTCCAGATGTTTAATTTAGCAAGAACAATTTAAAACACACAGTTAAAAATATGTATGGTAGGCCTGATATTGCAGGAAGGGCCATATTAATTGTGGGACCACTGTTTCACCAACCACCACAAGACTAGCTGCTTCTGGAATATCTAGGCTGACACTAGGCCTGCTACAGCTACAACATTCAGGCCTCAGAAACAAAGAATATTCAGAGTCCCCTGGGGCACCTGCAGGTGACCTGAGTTTGATAATATCCCTCTGAGCTCTGCTGTGCAGACACTGCTCCACTGGTCTACATCAGTCCCGCAGCACCAGAATACCCAGATTTGCACCACAGGAACATCCAGGCCTGCTAAACAAAGAACAGTCAGGAACAGCAAGACACGAACAGATGGCTAAAGGCTAACATAAGAACACAACCAAAAAGAGCCAGGGCAATATGGTACATTCATAGCACAACTATCCTACAACAGCAAGTTCTGGTTATCCTAGCAAAACCATTGCACAAGAAAATGACCTTAAATAAAACCCTATAATTATGATAGAGGCCTTAAAAGAGGAAATGAATGAATCTCTTAAAGAAATACAGGAAAATTCATTAAAACAGATGAACAAAATAAATGCATCCTTTAAAAAATGCAGAAAAATACAAACAGGTGAACAAAATGAGTAAGTCCTTTAAAGAATTACAGAAAAACAAAAGCAAGCAGATGAAGGAAATGAATAAATGGTACAAGACCTGAAAATGGAAATATAAGCAATAAAGAAAACAATCTGAGGGAATCCTGAAGATAGAAAACCTAGGGAAGAGAACAGGAACTACAGTCACAAGCATTACAAGATATAGAAGACAGAATCTCAGGCCTAGAAGATACAATTGAAGAAATTGATACATTGGTCAAAGAAAATGTTAACTCTAAAAAGTTCCTGACACAAAACATTCAAGAAATCGGGGACACTATAAAAAGACCAAACCTAAGAATAATAAATGTAGATGAAGGAGAAGACTCCCAGCTCCAAGTACCAGAAAATATTTTCAACAAAAGCGTAGAAGAAAGCTTTCCCAACCTAAACAAAGAGATGCCTATATACATACAAGAGGCTTATAAAACACCATTTACATTGGACCAAAAAGAATTTCCTACTTCCCCATAATAATCAAAACACTAAGCATACAGAATAAAGAAATAATATTAAAAACTGCAAGGGAAAAAGTCCAACTAACATTTTATAGGCAGACCTATCAGAATTACACTCAACTTCTCCACAGAGACTCGTAAAGCCAAAAGATCTGTACAAATATTTTGTAGACCCTATGAGGCCATAGATGTCAGCCCAAACTACTACATCTAGCAAAACTTTTAATCACCTTAAATGGAGAAAACAAGATACTCTATGTCAAAACTAAATTTAAACAATATCCATCTACAAACACAACACTATAGATGGTACTAGAAGGAAAACTACAACCCAAGGAGGCTAACTACACCCAGGAAAGCACAAGAAATAAATAATCCCACAACCAAAAGAAGGTAAAGACACAGACACACACACTCTACCAACACCAAAACCAAAATAACAGGAAACAACAATCATTGGTCACTAATATCTATCACCATCAATGGGCTAATTTCCCCAATAAAAAGACACAGGCTAACAGAATGGATTTGAAAACAGGATCCATCATTCTGCTGCATACAAGAAACACACATCACCAAAAAGTATGCAGTTTATCTCAATATAGAGGGCTGGAATAAGGTTTCCCAAGCAAATAGACCCAAGTACCAAGCAGGAGGAGTCATTCATCTATTGAATAAAATTGATTTTCAACAAAATAATCAAAATGAATGGGGAAGGATACTGAGATGATGTCTCAGTTCTGAACATTTAAGCCCTAAATGCAAGGACACCCTCATTCATGAAAGAAACATTACTAATGCTTAAATCACATCAATCTGGACACATTAATAGTGGGAGACTTCGACACCCTACTCTCACCAGAGGACAGATCAAGACAGAAACTAAACAAAGAAATAATGACACTAAAAGATATCATGACAAATGGACCTAACAGATATCTACAGAACACTTCATCCAAACACAAATGAATACACCTTCTTCTCAGCACCTCATGGAACTTTATCCAAAATTGACTATATAGGTGGTCACAAATCAAGCCTCAAAAGACACAAGAAACTTAAAATAAATTCTGGTATCTTATCAGATCACCATGGATTAAAGGTGGACTTCAATAACAACAGAAGAAACAGAAAGTCTACAAACTCACAGAAACTCACAGAGCGTTTCGTTACTCAATGACCACTAGGTCAATGATGAAACAAAGAAAGACATTTAAAACTTGCTAGAATTCAATGAAAATGAAGGCACGACATACCCACATTTATGGGACACAACGAAAACAGTGCTGAGAGGAAAGTTCACAGCACTTAGTGCCTTCATAAAGAAATTGGAGAGATCTCATATGAAAAACTTAAAAGCACAACTGAAACTCTAGGATAAACAGAAGCAAACACACATAAGAGGAGTAGACAGCAGGAAATAATCAAACTCAGGGCTGTAATCAGTATATTAGAAACAAAGGCAACAATAGAAAGAATCAATGAAATCAAGAGCTGGTTCTTTGAGAAAATCAACAAGATAGATAAATCCTTAATTAACAAAAATACAGAGAGAGAGTATCCAAATTAACAAAATCATAAATGAAAAGGAGGACATAACAACAGACACTGAGGAAATCCAAAGAATCATACTCCACAAAATTGGAAAATCTAAATGAAATTGATAATTTTATTGCTATATACTACCCACAAAAGTTAAATCAAATGAAGATAAAAAATTAAACAATCCCACAACCTCTAAGAAAATAGAAACAGTTGTAAAAACCTCCTAACCAAAAAAAGCCCTGGGCCAGATGATTTTAGCACCAACTTCTACCAGTCATTCAAAGAAGAGCTAATAGCAATGCTTTTTAAACTATTCCACAAAATAGAAACAGAAAGAAATTTGCCAAGCTCATTCGATAAAGCTACAATCACCTTAATAGCTAAACCACACAAAGATTAAAATGAGAAAGAAAATTTCAGACCAAACTCCTTCATGAATATTGGTTTAAAAATATTCAATAAAATACTGGGAAACTGAATTCAAGAATACTTCAAAAATATACTCCACCATAATCAAATAGGCTTCATACCAGGGATGCAGGGAGGTCCAGCATATGGAAATCCATCAATGTAATCCACCATATAAACAAAATAAAAGAAAAAAAAAACACATGATCATCTCACTAGATCCTGAAAAAGCCTTTGACATAATCCAACACCCATTCATGATAAAAGTCTTGAATAGATCAAGTATACAAGGCACATACCTAAACAAAATAAAGGAAATATAAAGCAAGCTGATAGCTAACATCAAATTAAGTGAAAACTTAAAGCAATTCCATTAAAATCAGAGAGAAGACAAGGTTGTCCACTCTCCCCATATCTCTTCATTATAGTACTTGAAATTCTAGATAGAGTAATAAGAAAATTAAAGGAGATAAAGTGGATACAAAATGGAAAGAAAGAAGTCAATTATCCCTATTTGTAGATAATATGACAGTATACATAAAAACCCACAAAATTTACTAGAGAACTCCTACAACTAATAAACACCTTCACAAAGTGGTTGGATACAAATTAACTCCAAAAAATATCAGTAACCCTCCTTCATAAAAAAGATAAACAGGCTGAGAAAGAAATTAGGGAAATAACTCCCTTCACAATAGCCACAAAACAGTATAAAATACTTTGGTATAACACTAACAAAGCTAGTGAAAGACCAGTTTGATAAGAACTTCAAGTCTTTGAAAAAATAAATTGAAGAAGATATCAGAAGATGGAAAGATCTCATATGCTCATGGATTGGTAGGATTAACATATTAAAAAATGGCCCTCTTATCAAAAGCAATCTACAGATTCAATGCAATTTCCATAAAAATCCCAACAAAATTCTTTACAGATTTGCAAGAACAATTCTCAACTTTATGTGGAAAAATAAAAAACACAGGATAGCAAAAACAGTTCTTTGCAATAAAAGAACCTCTGGAGGTATCACCATCCCTGACTTCAAGCTACACTACAAAGCAGTAGTAATAAAAACAGCATGGTATTGGAAAAACAAACAACAACAACAAAAACCCCCCAAAACAAACAAAACAAACAAACAAAAACACAGAGAGGTTCACCAGAGGAATTGAATCTAAGACCAACAGCTGGATACACTAAATCTAATAAAACAGAAATTGAGGAAAATTCTTGAACTCATTTACACAGGAGACAACATCCTAAACAGAACACCAATAGCTTAACCACTAGGATCAGCAATTAATAAGTGGGACCTCATGAAACTGAAAAGCTTATGTAAGGCCAAGGACAATGTCAACAGAACAAAATGGCAACACATAGATTGGGAAAAGATATTCACCAATCCCACATATGACAGAGGAATAATATCCAAAATATGTAAAGAACTTAAGAAATTAAATACCAAAAAATCAAATAATCCAATTAAAAATGCTAAACCAAGAATTCCCTACAGAAGAAACTCTAATAGCTGAGAAGTACTTAAAGAAATGCTCAGTATCCTTATTCATAAGAGAAATGCAAATCAAACGACTGTGAGATTCCATTTTACACCCATCTGGTTGGCTAAGTTCAAAAACTCAAGTGACTGTACATGCTTGCGAGGATGTGGAGAAAGGGGAATACTCCTCTACTGCTGTTGGGTGTACAAACTTGTACAACCAGTCTGGAAATCTGTCTGGTGCCTTCTAAGAAAATTGGGAATAGTTCTACCTCAAGACCCAGCGATACCACACCTGGGCTTGTACCCAAAATATGCATCACCAAATCACAAGGACATTTCCTCAACTATATTCAGAGCAGCTTTATTCATAATAGCCAGAAACTGGAAGCAACCAAGATATCCCTCAGCCAAGGAATGCATAAAGAAATTGTGGTACATCTGCACAATGGAATAGTACCCAGCTATCAGAAACAAGGATATCATGAAATTTGCAGACAAATGGATGGAACCAGAAAAGATAATCATGAGTGAGCTAACACAGACCCCAAAACACACACATGGTAATTTACTCACTCATAAGTGGATATTAGCCAGTACATGCAGGATCAATGTGCTACAATCCACAGACCCAAAGAAACTAAGTAGCTAGGAGGTTCAAGGGAGAATGCTTGAATCTTTCTAAGTAGGGGAGATAAAATAGACATTGGAAGTGGAGGGAGAGAGGGATCCCAACAAGAACCCCATATTAGTGTCATCCTAAAAGCCTCAACCAGCAGATAATGGAAACAGATGCAGAGACCCACAGCCAAAAATTAGCCAAAAATCAGGGAGTCTTGACGAAAAGTTAAGGGAAGGTTTGAGGAAGCTGGAGGGATCAATGACACCAAAAGAAGATACATGTAGCCGAATAACTTGGACACAATGGGGCTCAAAGAGACTGGATCACTAAGTAAAGAATTTGCAAGTACTGGTCCTAGTCCCAGTACATATATGAAGCTGATGTGCAGCTTGATCAAGTGGATCCCCTAACAATGGGAGTGGGGTTTCTCCTGGACTTGGATGATGCTGCCTCTTTTGAGCTCAATTTCCTAGCAGTGCTGCCTTATCTTGCCTTAATGGAAGAGGAAATACTTAGTTCTAATGTGGTTTGATGTGCCAGAGTGTGTTGGTACTGGCATGGGAGTGGGGTATGTGCGAAATGGGTGGGAGAGTGGGACTGGGATGAGGGGATGGAGGAGGATGGGAATCGGAATGTAAAATAAATTTTAAAAATTTCTTAACTTAAAAAAGCAATAAACCTAAAGTCCTATGGACACTTGGTTTTTGACAATGATGTCAAAACCATACAATGGAAACAAGAAGGTATCTTCAACAAATGGTGATGGCCTAACTGGATATCTACGTGTAGAAGAATGCAAATAGATCCATATTTACCACCCTGCACAAAAGTCAAGTCCAAGTGGATCAAAGATCTCAACATAAAACTGGATACACTAAATCTAATAGATGAAAAAGTAGGGAAAAGCCTTGAATTTATTGGCATAGGAGAGAACTTCCTGAACAGAAGAACACCAATAGCTCAAGCACTAAGATCAATCAATGGGACCTCATGTAACCGAGAAGCTTCTATAAGGCCAAGAACACTGTCAATAAAACAAAAAGGTAGACCACAGATTGGGAAAAGATCTTCAGTAATCCCACATCTGACCAAGGACTAATATCCAAAATATATAAGGAACTCAAGAAATTAGACACCAACAAACCAAATAATACAGTGAAAAAATAGGGTACAGAGCTAAACTGAGTAGTCACTACAGAGGAGTCTCTAATGGCTGAGAAGCACTTAAAGAAATGCTCATCATCCTTAGTCATAAGGGAAATGCAAATCAAAATTATTTTGAGAATCCATCTTACACTCATCAGGTTGGCTAGGTTCAAAAACTCAAGTGACTGCACATGCTGACAAGGATGTGGAGAAAGTGGAACACTCCTTCACTGCTTATGGTAGTGCAAACTTGTACAACCACTCTGGAAATCAACCTGGCCCTTCTTTTGTGTGTACATTATTTTATTTTTTTTTACCTTTTAAATGTTTATTTATTACTTCAAGTTATATCTCCATCACAGTCTCCTCCCTCCACCCCCTCCTAGCACCACCCTCCCACCCTCTCCATCTTCTCCCAGAACTCACAATTATTTTTTGAATAATTAGGCCACAATTATGAAAATTATAAGGTATATCATACATTTCTGTTGTCCAGTCCATACTTATTTAGTGACTGATATTAATGTTCTATTATCTATCTATCTATCTATCTATCTATCTATCTATCTATCTATCTAT
>CAJQZJ010009141.1:7179165-7200587 GCA_907164525.1 Lophiomys imhausi
TATCTATCTATCTATCTATCTATCTATCTATCTATCTATCTATCTATCTATCATCTCCATGAGTTTAAAGTTCTATACCTAACTCAGTTTCCATCCTAATTTGCATTATGGGTTATAGATGTTTGTTATTTAGGGGGATTGGTTACAAGTTGTTAAATGGTCTTGTTAAATAGGTTTTAGAGGTTAGACCCAGGGATTTCTCTCTTTTTCTTTTCTCTATCCTTCCTTCTCTTCTATGTAGGGGGGACAAGACTTTATAAAAATGGGATATAGACATAATATAGGAATGATAAAGAAAAAGGGACAGATTATTATATGCTCTTATATCTTTGTATATTGATACAAATTATGATTATATTTGTCCACATTGGTATTGATCTTTGCATATTGACACAAAATTAAGATTAACCCTTTTTAAGGCATTATAGCTAGGTAATGCTTAAGATTGTACTCTGAAGTTTTGGCCTATATAGTGCTTTTTAAGAAAATTGGGAACACTTCTGCCTTAAGACCCAGCTATACCACTCCTGGGCATTTATCTAAAATATGCATCACCAAATCACAAGGACATTTCCTCAACTATATTCATACCAGCTTTATTCATAATAGCCAGAAACTGGAAACAGCCCAGATGTCCCTCAACCAAGGAATGAATAAAGAAATTGTGGTACATATACACAATAGAGTATTACTCGGCTATCAGAAACAAGGAGATCATGAAATTTGAAGACAAATAAATAGAACCAAAAAAGATCATCCTGAGTGAGCTAATGAAGACCCAAAAAGGCATACAGGGTATTTACTCACCCATAAGCAGATATTAGCCAACAGGTACAGAATAACCATGCTACAACCACAGACCTAGGGAAACTAAGTAGCAAGGAGGACTCAAGGAAGTCTTTAATTTCTTTTTTAATTTCTGTCTTAACTCAGTAGTCATTAAGTAGAAAGCAGTTAAGTTTTCATTAGTTTGTGGACTTTCTATTTTTGTTGGTGTTGAAATCCAGCATTAGTCCAAGTTAGTCTAATAGAATATAGGAGATTATATCAAATTTCTTGAGTCTTTTGAGACTTTATGTGATCAATTTTGGAGAATGTTCTGAGAGGTGCTGAGAAAAGGTATTTGATTTTGTGTTTGGGTGAATTCTTCTATAGATACCTGCTAGTTCCATTTGAGTCATAATATCTGTTAGCTCCATTATTTCTATAGATATAATTTTTCTTAATCTTTGGATTTCCTCAGTATCTGTTATTATGTTCCCTCTTATTTCTGAATTTGTTAACTTTTTATATTCTCCCTATGTCTTTTAATTAGTTTGGATAAGGGTTTGTCTCTCGTCAGTTTTTCAAAGAACTAATTCTTTGTTTCTTTGGGTCTTTATATTGGTCTCTTTGTTTCTTTGATCCTTTGTATTGCTCTCTTTGTTTCTATGCTGTGGATTTCAAACTTTAGTTTGATTATTTCTGGTGTCTACCTCTGTTATGTCCTTTTGCCTGGGAGTTTTTATGTTAATTTTTTTGGATGACTGGTCTATTGGTGAGAGTTAGGTATTAAAATCTCCCACTATCAATGTGTGGGATTTGATGTTTGACTGAAGCTTTAATAATACTTCTTTTACAAATGCAATGGCCTTTTATTTGAGGCATAGATGTTCAGAATTGAGATATCAACTTGGCTAATTTTTTCTTTGATGAGTATAAAGTGTCCTTCCCCATCTCCTAATTTTGGCTGGAAATTTATGTTGTTATATATTAGAATTGTTGCACCAATTTTCTTCTTGGGTCATTTGCTTAGAAATTCTTTTTCCACACCCTTAATTCTAAGGTAATGTATATCTTTGATTTTGCAGTTTGTTCATTTTATGTAGCAGACAGATGGATCTTGTTTTGTACTTAATCTGTTAGCCTGTGCCTTTATTTTGAGAAACTGAGTCCATTGATAGTTAGACATATCAATAGCCAATGATTGTTGATTCTTATTAGTTTGTTGGTAGTGATGGTGATTGTGTGTGTATGTACTTCTCTTCTTTGGGTTTTGCTGGTGTGAGATTATGTATTGCCTGTGTGCATAGTTAACCTCCTTTGGTTGGAGTTTTTCTTCTAGTACCTTCTGTAGGGATATATTTGTGAAAAGATGTTTAAATTTAGCTTTGTGTTGTAATATCTTGTTTTTTTTTATTCTATGGTGATTGATAATTTTACTAGGTACAATAGCCTGGGATGGAATCTGTGGTCTCTTAAAGTCTGCAGGACATCTCTCCAGTTCCTTTTAGCTTTTAGAGTATTCAGTGAGAACTTGGGGATAATTCTAATAGATATCCTTTATATGTTACCTGTAACTTTTTATTCTTTCTTTGTTATGAATATTTAGTGTTTTGATTATTATGTGGCAGGGGACTTCTTTACCTTGTCCCATCTATGTGATATTCTGTAAGCTTCTTGTATTTTTATACATAACTCCTTTAGCATAGGACATTTTTCTTCTATGATTTTGTTGAAAATATTTTCTGGGCTGTCAACGTGATAATCTTCTCTTTCTCCTATTCTATTATTCTTACTTTTCACAGGTTTCCTGGATGCTTTGTGTTAGGAATATTTTTGGATTTAATGTTTTCTTTGACTGATGTATCTCTTTCTTTCGTCATCTCTTCAACATCTGAGATTCTCTTTTTCATCCCTTATATTGTATGTTTGTTTTTCCTGTTCACTTAACGTAGATTTTTCATTTCCAGAATTCCCTCAATTTGTGTTTTCTTTCATTGTTTCTATTTCAGTTTTCATGTCTTGAACAATTTTGTTTGTTTCCCTCAAATGTTTGTTTGTTTTTTCTTTGTTTTATTTAACAGATTTATTCATTCCTTCAAAATGTTTATTTGAGTTTTCTGAACTTTCTTTTTTTAATTTCTTTTTTGTGTTTATTTATTACTTCAGGTTACATCTCCATCATAGTACTCTCTTTCCACTCCTCCAAGTCCTGCCCTCCCACCCTCTACCTCCTATCCCTTCCAACCACTCCTCCCCAGTAGAGTGTCCCTACATAACAGTCCCACTCCAGTACAGCAGTCATATGAGGGCCAAGAGCCTCCTCATACACTGGGGGCCTACAAGGCACCATCACTAGGGCAAAGTGTCTCATGGACAGATAAAAAAGTCTATGTTCCTGTTTCCTTTGGTCCATTGGCTGTAACATAGTTTGCTGTACTATATGGCTAAAATCCGATTACAAGTGAATAGATGCCATGTTCATCCTTCTGAATATGGGTTAGCTCACTCAGTATGAGCTTCTCTACTTCCATCCATTTGGCTGAAAATTGCAAAATTTCATTGTTTCTGATGGCTGAGTAGTATTCCATTGTGTAGATGTACCACAGTTTTTTTTATCCATTCCTGGGTTGAGGGACATCTGGGTTGTTTCCAGTTTCTAGCTATTACAAATAAAGCTGCTATAAACATAGATGAGGAAACGTCCTTGTGGTTTGGTGAGGAATCATTTGGAAGTATACCCAGAAGTGGTGTGGCTGGGTCTTGAGGTAGAGCTATTCCAAGTTTTCTAAGGTATCGCCAGACTGATTTCCATAGTGGTTATACAAGTTTGCACTCCCACCAGCAATGGAGGAGTGTTCTCCTTTCTCCACAACCTTGCCAGCATGTGCTATTGTTTGAGTTTTTGATTTTAGCCATTCTGACAGGTGAAGGGATTTGTTCATTTCCTCCTTAAGGACCCCAATCATCTTTTTAAAGTTGATTTTAAGTTTTATTTTCTTGTGCTTCTGTTGTGTTGGAATATTCACTGTTTCCTGTAGTATTATAACTGGTTTCTGGTGATGACATTATGACTTGGCTGCTGTTGTTTTTTATGTTCTCATGCTGGCTGCTAGACATCTGAGTTTGGGGTAATTAGAGGTCTAGGTATTGATTTTTGAGTTTGTCTTTGTTAGATGTGTGTTTTGTTCCCTGGTTTCTGTTTCCTCTCAGGTCTTCTAGTCTGTGTGTTCTGGGATTCCCCCAATCTGTGTGGTCTCTCTTAAAGAAGGCATCTCCACTCCAGTTGGAGGCTGTGCTTTTGGTGGACAGGATGGCCTTAGATACAGAAAGGAGTCTCTGTCCAAGTTATGGGCTGTGATATGGCTAATAGGACAGTGTGCATCTGGGGATATAGTGGGCATCAGTTGAAGAATTGGGGTGGTTTTGTGGGTTTGCAGCCTAACTGGACTTCTGGTAGTTTGCTTGGTCTCAGGTAGAGCAGGGAGTCTCTGCCGTTGTTGGAGGTTGGTACATAGCAGGTAGGAGGGTGCAGGGCTTGGGATAGGGTGAGGGGATGCTGATATAGTGAGATAGTGTTTGGGGTGAGGGTAACCAACTAGGAGTTCACCCAGTCTGTGAGGTCTCTAGTAGAACAGGGAATCTATGCCCATTAAAGGCTGGGGCAGAGTAAGCAGGAAGTCATAGTACTAGGAATAGGGTGAGGGATGCTGGAAGAGCATGTGGGGAGGTATGGAAATCTGAAGCCCACTTGGACTTCTCCTATTCTAGAAGGTCTGTAGTAGAGCAAGGAATTTTTATACAGGCTGATCTCTGGTAGTAGAGGGAGTCTCCATCCCTTTTACCATCATTAAATTATATACTGACTGGCAAGAATTATATTCACAGTGTCCAGCCCATTTGTGTATAGAAACCTAAAAACATCTTTTCAGACCTTAAAACAATTTTCTTAAATCCTAATCAACTTGAGCTTAACTGTGCAACTTTAACTATTTAGCTTCAACCCCAATCAGAGACCTGAGAAAGATAAATATTATCTGAATAAACAAGAAGTATAGAATAACCAGCTTCCAAACTATAAAAATGACAGACAACTGGCTGCCTGGACAATCCCCAGGTTTTCTCTACAATGTTGGAGCATCAGCCTATTGGCCCAGTAAATTTGACAGACATTAATTGTAAAGGAGGAATTATGACAGTTTGCTTATACTGTCTTGGCAGAGCTTAGCTTTCAACTTTGCCTGCATCTAAGTTGGCTCATTTCACACAACATTCTGTCTACAGTTGATGCAAGGGATTTTTCTTTCCCCAGTGGCTAGATTGTCACTAAAATATGTGTTAAAATATAAAATATTTTAGTCATAATGAGACTTGATATGCTGGGGTATTGGGGGGGCTCCCCTTCTCTGAGGACATGGGGAAGGGAAGGTGAGGGAAATGAGTGAGAGGGTGGGAAAGAGGGGGCTGTAATTGGAATGTAAAGAGAATAAATACCTAAATGAGAAAATATTTGAACAAAGGAAAAAAAAAGAAAGAGTATAAGGAAATTCAAATATGGGAGGTTTTGGATGAGAAAAGGGAAGAGAAAATGACATAATTTTAGTATCATCTCAATAAATAATTTTAAAAACTCAAGTATATATCAAGAAAGATAGATAATCAAAACATCTATATTTATCAGCAATCTTTGGACACCACTCAATAAAATTAAGCTAAAATCTCTAACAGCCACCATATAAAAAAGGACAATATTAAAGATCTTGTTTTGGCTTATCACTGGGACAAAGTCTATTTGGAAGAGAGTTAAACAGTGTCTAGCTGATTATTCAAAGATGCCCCAAAGTGCAATGTGTTGGTTCTGCTGCTGCCTTTTAAAAACTCTGCTGCCTGATCACAGCTGTGTTAATAAGAAGGCTCTCCATGGATCTGGTCACATTCCTGGTGCTCAGTCTGTCCTGTCTCCTTCTCCTCTCTCTCTCTGGAGACAGAGATCTGGGAGAGGGAAGTTCCCTCCTGGCTCCACTCCTCTCCCAATCATTGACAATTTTCTCCAGGTACATGTGAAGAATGTCCACAAATCCATAGCTCATGTAAGTATGCATTAAGCTCCTCCTGTACTTTACAAACTATAAGTCATGCTGTTTTCAATGAAATCTATTACTGGAGACAATATTGTAAAAATGGGCATAAAGTAAAAAACCGTAAACTTCTATGTGTTTTTCTTACTTTTTCCTCTAGTTCTGGTCAGGAAATTAGTAATCATCAAAGTTTCAGGATGAAGAACATTTAGGTCATTGCATTTTATAATGTAATTACAGAATTCAAAGTTTTGTCTATTTCTTCAAATCCTTATTTTACAAGCAATTTCCATTATTTTTGGCTGAAGGTGAAGAATAAGGAATATTTCATTGAATGAGTCAGAACTTTAGACATGCATTGTTCCTGGATTAGTCATTCATGCTATACTATGAAGAATTATCATGTCTGATTTGAAGCAAATCCTATGTGCATGGATTCAAATAGGAGATGAAGCCATAAACAGTGTGTCACAGTACATGGTATAATTACTCAGTCACCTTTTATTTCATACATAGCCTGTGCCTTGGGCCTAGAATGATGCATGGTGAAAAAAATTTGGGGGGAGGGGGTTGCTTGATTTTATGATGCTCTATGCTGTGGTGCAGTGTCTATGATTCCCACTCTGTACATTTGTAACAAGAGGTAAGAACTGGAGTGGGACAGGACATTTGTAGTGACCTAAGGTTTTAGATTTGTACTTCTTCACAGGGCTCTCCAGTTTTCAACAGGAGGAGTTTCACAGGTGGCTCTACAGCAGTTATCTGACAACCGATGTTTATTTCAGTATGGAGTTAGGATGAAAGTGATGCTCAGGCATCCAATAATGAATAAGCAATGCCTGTTTTGAGACTTTACTCATTTGCAATAGAACCCTGGTAATGACTATGGAATTTTTACTTCAGTTTCTTTGTGTAATATTAAAATCAGACCAGATTAATTAGTATATTAGTGTGATAATTCTTTAGTTTTTTTCCAAAAAGTACTTTTAAAAACAGTCAGTTTATACAGTGAATAACTTTAGCAAAATATCAAACACAATAAAAAAGAAGAAATAACAACAGAAAACCAAAAACAATCAAAAGAATAACTCAAACCAATAACCAAACAAAAATTCAGCAAAGTGTTAAGCTTGCTGCAGGATTAGCAGGTGCGAAATTGGACAATCTCCAGTCTTTTCTCCTCACGGAAGAATAAATGACTACCATGAAGAGCAAGGGACTAGATAGTCCAAATGTCTGAAGCAGATTGTCTTCAGCCAAACTTTTGAGTGGCATCGAATCTGCTTCTGCAGTGAGCTGTAGAAATAATCCTATGTTATGGGCAAGATGACATTACGGCCTCTTGACACAGGGAATCCACGTTCCAGGAAGAAAGGCCATCAAAGGAACTCTGTGGTTGCTGCAGGATGGGTCTCAGCAGGTGGCTCCTGCCTCAGCAGCGCCTCCTGCAGGAGGTTCTCTTCCTGAACTATGGCACTTTGCAGCACTTGCTGGAGTCTTCTGAACCTCGATGGAGAGACATTCAAGTGAGGCTGCAGCTTTCCTGCCAAGTCCTTCTGCATGACCAGCTCCCTCTGCCTCAGCTGGTACTGTAGCGTTTCCTCCATTCTTTCCTGTTCCTGCAGTTACTGAGGCTGGAGATTGCTTGTCTCCTCCTGTTGGTCATTACAGAGCAGCTGGATGTGCCCTAAGTGCTGCTGAACCAGGGCTCCATCCTCCAGGAGTTTCTTGTTTTCCTGCCTCAGCATGTTCACTTTCTTGTTCAGCTGAGTATGCTCCATCAGAAGCCGGCTGTGGAAGTTGCGATAGAAGCCTGTCACCTTTGCCAGCTCTTTAAACTTCTCTGAGGTCTCGGTGTGTTTACTTTCTAACTTCTCCAGGTCTGACATGACCTGTTTATGCTGTGTCTTCAGCTTCTCATAGTAAGGATTAGGTCTGTGGTAGGACCTGTTCCAATTTTCCGTGGCTCCTTCAGTGATGGATATGAGACGATCTCACAGCTCATTTCTTTCAGTGGTTATGAGCTGCAACTCAGTGGTTAGCCGCTCCTCCTTCTTCTTCATCTCTCTGTTGGACAGGAGGGTTAGGTGTGGTTGTAGCTCCCCAGCAGCTCTGTTCCTTCCAAGGGACCATTTCTTTCTTGAGGCTTTACTCTGAGACTGAGGGGCAGCTTCCTTTTTCCCCTCTCTCATCTCTCTGTGTCTTCCACTCTGTCTCCCAAGTAGTCTTCTTAGTCTTGACAACATGACTCTGGACAATCAGTAAAGGCACAGCACAACTGGTCCAAGAGCAGTTGGTGTTGCCACACCATAGGTGACATCACAAAGAATGCCAGGCCTCTCTATGATACAATAGAAGGTCCAGGGAAAGGACTGCTGCTGTCATGGGGAGCTTTCATTACCTCCCTGCTAACGTGATAATTCTTTGTATTCAGTGTACAGTCAGCAGCCTTTCCTTGTGTGTGTTGTCCACCAGTCTATGTGGTTGAAAGGAGCAGAAGATGGGGAGCAGGGTTTGGAGGCTGCATGCTTGATGTATTTACAACCTAAGATCAGGTGCAGAGAGGCAGATCAGTTTTATTGGGGTGAATGAGGGTTTTATAGAACTTTGGGAGATGGGTGGGGGTTTCCATTGTGAATGTAAATCATTGGCTGATGTGTAGATATTGGGATGCCTCATTTGCATGAAGAGACATTAAAGGTATCCAAGATGATTGTTGGGTAGGCTCTAATCAGGAGAAAGTTAAACCTGTAACTTCATAGGTGACATTCCTGAGGTAGAGAGTGTGGGGGTTGAGTTCTCCAGATCAGGCAGAGAAGAGGGACCCCAATGGGAAAGGGAATCTACCATTTAGCATTGAGCTCAGGGCTTTCTGGACATGGAAGACTACAATTTCAATAGTGCTGTCCAATATCTCCTGCTATTTTATTTTTACACTGGAGAGGTGTCATCATAATCCTCAGCCTCTATGCTGGGGATAGCCTGGTATGGAATCAGAACCCAAAAGGCAGTGACTTTTTTGATGCTACTTATCTGAAATTTTAAAACCTGTATGTGGCAGGATGCCAGGAGGAGGGTTCCAATGGCCAGTAAGGGGTCAACGAAGGGTAGAAACAAAGTTACAAAGGGGTTTGAGTACCATGGGGTTAGGGTGTTAGGTACATACCATGCCTGGAGATCCTGCCTGAGATTTTTTGAACGTTCTTATGTCTTGTGCTACCAGTCCACCTGGGAGATTGCCTGACACAATGTAGGCCGTCAAATATGGGATAATTATCATAATGTAAGGAATGTAAAACTTTAAACTGTTTTCTGAATAAAAACTATAACGAATACTATTATCAGTCTAAACAGGTTGACTATATAGAAAATACAGTGACTTTTTTTAACTAATATTTATGTTTGCTATTTTCTTTCCAGTTTTCTAAAGCCTGTAGCTCCATGTTCACTCTGTATTTGGGCCCGCAGCCTACTGTTGTGTTGCATGGCTATGAGGCATTGAAAGAAGCCCTCATTGATCATGGAGAGGAGTTTTCTGGAAGAGGAACATTGCCAGTTTTTGATAAGGTTACTAAAGGCCTGGGTAAGTGTGCATGTGCTTATGAGTATACTGGGCAGTACGCATAGTGAGCTGAAAGGTAGAAAGCAGAGGTCATGCTTAGATGTTAGGACAGGGAGGGACTCTGTGGCTGCCACCCATCAACTCCTTCTTTCTCTGGGATCTTCTCCTTAATATCTGTTTCTTTAGGTATTGGTTTTTGCAATGGAAATGTATGGAAAGACATGAGGCACTTCTCACTCATGACCCTGTGGAATTTGGGCATGGGGAAAAGGAGCATTGAGAACCGTGTTCAAGAGGAATCTCAGTGCCTTGTGGAGGAACTGAGCAAAACCAAAGGTGAGTGCAGGTTTATTCTGATTTTTACATCTTGGTGTGTGAATGGTTGTAAGAGTCATGTTGTTCCTATCCTGTGCAAAGCATTTTTTTTTCTAACGAAATGGAATGGGTATAGCTCTCGTGTTAATTTTTTAGTACATAATTGAGCCATGAATTTCCTTGTGTCCAAATGTCATTTCTCCTTTGCATACCAGCTCACGAGAGGATAATTGTCAATGATAATGATTACCATGTGACGTAGTCTTATTCTACCTTTTACAATTAATTCAGATATCTTTTCTATGTATGTCTTTAATTTTTTACTTTGTTTATGTGGTAAGAAAATCCATTCCATAATACTATCTTCCCGTTGCATAATAAGCCCTGTAGGAGAATGAGTTGATGGTAAAATGACCAAAATACAATCAAGTTGGGGATCAATTCGATCTATGTATGCATCTTGCAATCTTTGTTCTACCAACATTAATTCCTTTTCTGCCTTAGCAGTTTAACATCTTGGACTGTTTATATTTGAATCCCCTTGTAATGTTTGAAACAAATTACTTACAACCATGTAACTGTAAGAAGCCACAACCAGATAGTATTAGTTTTCTTTTCTTTCTTTCTTTCTTTCTTTCTTTCTTTCTTTCTTTCTTTCTTTCTTTTTTCAACAGCAGTGGTCTGCATTTCAATACAAATATTCAAAATTTATGCACACATGAAAATTAGTAAATGATTCATTTATCAGAACTAGACATGGTTTCATTGACTCTAGTATTTTCCTGTGTCTTCATCCTCAAAAATCATTTTCACTTACAGATTTTTGTGTTAGAAAATTGATGGCTGTTTCTGGATGCTATTCACCTGCTGCTTGCAAAAAAAGTCTTGTATTGTCTCCTTTAATCTGTATGTGAATAGGTTTTAATTTTTTTTCTTCTAAATATAGTAAAAGGCTGACAATCATATTATTTTATTTTATTTTATTTACTTATTTATTTGGTTTTTCGAGACAGGGTTTCTCTGTGTAACAGCTCTGGCTGTCCTGGACTCGCTTTTTAGGCCAGGCTGGCCTTGAACTCACAGTGATCCACCTGCCTCTGCACTCCCCGAGTGCTGGGATTAAAGGTGTGCGGACAATCGGATTTTACATATGAATGGCAGGCACACATACAATAACAGTCTCTTAGTCTTACAATTCATCTTCTCTGCTAAAAAGATTTGTGATAGCTTAGCGTATTACTTTTTTAAAATTTCATTTGTTTATCTTACATTCCAATCACCATACCCCTTCCTCTTCTCCTCCCAGTTCCACCCATCCACTTCTCCCATACTCCCAACCCCCACCCAGTACCAATCCACTCTGGCACATCAAACCACATCAGGACTAAGTGCCTCCTCTTCCACTGAGGCAAGATAAAGCAGCTATGCTAGAAAAATGAGCTTCAGGGGGAGACAACATCATCTAAGTCCAGGATAGACCCCATTCCAGTTGTTAGAGGATCCATTTCAGGATTGCAGCCCATCAGCTTCGTATATGTCCTGGGCCTAAGACCAGTCCTTGGAAATTCTTTGCTATGAGTCCCCTTGTGTCCAAGTTAATTGGCTATGTGGGTCTTTTTTTGGTGTTCTTGATCCCTCTAGCTTCCTCAAACCTTCCCCTAACTATTTCTTTATAGGTTATGGGACTGTTTAATTTGTTTATCTGTTCCTGATTTAACTTTGGTAGGTAGTAGCTATCAATAAAATTATCCATTTCATTTAGATTTTCCAATTTTGTTGAGTATAGGCTTTTGAAGTAAGACCTTATGATCCTTTGGATTTCCTCAGTGTCTATTGTTATGTGCCCCTTTTCATTTCTGATTTTGTTAGTTTGTATACTCTCTCTCTCTGCGTTTTAGTTAGTTCAGCTACGGGTTTATCTACCTTGTTGATTTTCACAAAGAACCAGCTCTTTGTTTCTAATAAATTAATTTCATCCCTGAGTTTTATTATGTCCTGCCCTCTACTCCTCTTGGGTGTGTTTGCTTCTTTTTGCTCCGGAGCTTTTAACTGGGTTTTTAAATCACTAGTATGAGATCTCTCCAATTCCTTTATGAAGGCCCTTAGTGCTATGAACTTTCCTCTCAGTACTGCTTTCATGTGTCCCATAAGTTTGGGTTGGGACTTCATTTTCATGAATTCTAGAAAGTTTTTAATTTCTTACTTTATTTTCTGACCCAGTGATCATTGAGTTGGCAGGCTTTCTGTTTTTTCTGTTGTTGCTGAAGTCCAAGCTTTAATCCATGGTGATCTGATAACATACAAGGGGTTATTTCAATTTTCTTGCATCTGTAGAGGTTTGCTTTGTGACCCAGTTATATGACCAATTTTGGAGAAGGGTCCATGAGTGAAGATATATTCTATTGTGTTTGGATGAAATGTTCTGCTGATATCTGTTAAGGTCATTTCATTCATGATATCTCTTAGTTTCATTGTTTCTCTGTTTAGTTTCTGTCTCAATGATGTATTCACTGGTGAGAATGGGGTGCTGAAGTCTACCACTATTAATGTGCAGGGATTGATATGTGATTTAAACTTTAGTAATGTTTCTTTTATGATTGAGAGTGCCCTTTCATTTGGGGTATAAATGTTCAGAATTGAGACATCATCTTGTTGTATGAAGTGTTCTTCCCCATCTCTTCTGATTAATTTTAGTTGAAAATCTATTTTATTGGATACAAGAATGTCTTCTCCTGTTTACTTCTTTGGTCCATTTGCTTAGAAAACCATATTACAGCCCTTTACCTTGAGATAATGTCTATCTTTGTTGATGATGTGTGTTTCTTGCATGCAACGGAATGCTGGATTCTGTTTTTGAATTCAGTCTGTTAGCCTGTGTCTTTTTATTGGGGAATTGAGTTCAATGATGTTGATAGATATTTGTGACCAATGATTGTTGTTTCTGTTATTTTGATATTAGTTTTAGTATTATGTAGGTGTGTGTTTACCTTCTTTTGGTTTTGGGATTATTTCCTGTGCTTTCCTGGATATAGTTATCCTCCTTGGGTTGGAGTTTTCATTCTAGTACATGCTGTGGGGCTGGGTTTGTAGATTGGTATTGTTTAAATTTGATTTTGTTGTGGAATATCTATGGTGATTAAAAGTTTTGCTAGATATAGTAGTTTAAGCTGACATCTGTGGTATCATAGGGTCTTGAAGATATCTGCCCAGGCCCTTCTGGCTTTAGGAGTCTCTGTTGAAAAGTTGGGTGTAATTCTGATAGGTCTGTCTTTATGTTACTTGGTCTTTTTTACTTACAGCGTTTAGTATTTTTTGTTCTGTATGTTTAGTGGTTTGATTATTATGTGGCATGAGGAATTTCTTTTTTGGTCCAATCTATTTGGTGTTCTCTAAGCTTCTTGTATGTTTGTAGACATTTCTTTGTTTAGATTGGAGAAGTTTTCTTCTATGATTTTGTTGAAAATATTTTCTGGACCTTGGAGCTGGGAGTCTTCTTCTTTTCCACCTATTATTCTTAGGTTTGGTCTTTTCATAGTGTCCCTGTTTTCCTGAATGTTTTGTGTCAGGACCTTTCTAGAGTTAACATTTTTTTTGACCAATGTATCAATTTCTTCAATTGTTATTTTCTAGGACTGAGATTCTCTTCCATCTCTTGTAATCTGTTGGTGATGCTTGTGTCTGTAGTTCCTGTTTTCTTCCCTAGGTTTTCTTTCTCTTGGATTCCCTCAGATTGTGTTTTCTTTATTGCTTGTATTTCCATTTTCAGGTCTTGTACCGTTTATTCATTTCCTTTACCTGTTTGATTTTGTTTTCCTTGCAGCTTTTAATATTTTTTGTAGTTCTTTAAAGGAATTATTCATTTTGTTCAACTGTTGGTTTGTATTTTCCTGCATTTCTTTAAAGGATTTAATTCATTTCATTCATGTGTTTAATTGAATTTTCATTTTCTTTCTTTAAGAGATTTATTCCCTTCCTCTTTTAAGGCCTCTATTATCATTATAAGGTTTGATTTAAGGTAAATTTTTGTGCATTGGTTTTGTTAGGATAGCCAGGGCTGGCTGTAGTAGATTAGTTGTGCTCGGAATATGCCATATTGCTCTGGTTCTTGTTGGCTGTTTCTGTACACTGGCCTTTAGCCATCTGGTCATGCCTGGTTGATTATGGCTGTACTTTGTATAGCAGGTCTGGATGTTTCCTGTGGTATGAATCTGGGTGTTCCTGATCCTTCAGGATTGAAGTAGTCCACTGGAATAGTGTCTGGAGAACAGAGCTCAGAAGGACAGCACAAAGCTCAGGGTACCTGGAGGTGTCCGAGTGGACTCTGAATTTTCCTGGTGCTGGAAGCCTGGATGTTCCTGATGTAGCAGACCTAGTGTGAGCCTAGATATTACTGGTGCACCTGCTCTTGTTTGGGTTGGTGGAGAGGTGGTTCTACAATTAAGCTGATGTTTTCTGCTGTGACAGGCCTAGGTGTTCCTGCTGTATCCCTCCTGGTGACTTCTAGATATTCCTGAAGTTGCAGGCCTAGTGAGTCCAGTTGGAGCCAATTTGGATGCTGTTGATGGATGCTCCTAGATATTCTTGAGGTTGCACGTCTAGTCACCCCAGGTGGACCTGGTCTGGGCGATAAGGTTAGATATTCCTGATGTATCAGGCTTAAATGTTCCTGATGTTGCAGGCCTGGATATTCCTGAAGTTGTAGACCTGGGGATGCTGGGTGGTGTAGGTCCTGAAGATAGAGCTGGGTGTTCCTGAGGTTGGAGGCCTGGATGATCCTGAAGTTGCAGGTCTAGGGACTCCAGGTGAAGCAGGTCCTGAAGATAGAGCTTCTAGGGACTGTACTCAGCTCATGGCAGCTGGGAGTGTCTCAGAGCACTGGACAGAGTGGAGATTTGTTGGGGGAGGAGAGAGGAGGAAGCTAACCTGAGTGTTCCTGAGATTAAAGCCCTAAAGACCTGAGGTGTTGCAAGACTGGGAAAATGGAACTGGATGCTCCTGGTGAATGAACATCTTAGCGTGTCATAATGTGTTAAACGCCTGGTATGGCATCAGTAAGCTCAAGGAATTTCATGTTTAAATTTTCAACTTTGTTAACTCACATGACTCTTATTTGAGACTACATAAATTAGCATCACCTTCAAAACAAAGAATATTGAACACTTGATCACAGAACTTTCACTACTGAAAGGAAGGGAAACAAACATTTTCTCTTAGATTGTTATTGTTTTTGCCATAAAGCACTGACCAAAACAAGTTAGTACTGGGTTCACCTAACTTACAGGCTACATACAGCCCACCATTCAGGGAAACCAGTGCAGGGCCTTGAAGGAGGAGCATGGTGGGATTAACTACAACAGAAAACATGGAGGATTGCTGCTCAGTGACTTTCTCTACCTGCCTTTCTCAGCTTCTTTTTTCTACAGGCCAGAACCACTTGTTCTGGAGTGGCATTGCCCATGATGGGTTGAGTCCTCCCACATCATCAACAATGAAGAAAGAGAACAGAGAGACATGCCCCCAGATTAGTCTGATGGAGCAATTACTCAACTGAGCCTCCCTCTTTTGTGCTGACTGTAGGTTGTGTTACCTTGACTAAAACTAACCAGCACAAAAGCTGATTACTTACTTTCCTTACATGTAAAATCAATCACAAGATCATTGTAACATATACATTTTAAACATTTTGTAATATAATATCTTGATACTATAATGGGAGGTATCCACAATTTCAGTTTTCCTCAAATATATTAAATGTGAATTTTGGCCATGATAAATATTTACTTTCTTTTTAGTAAATGTTATAGTTACAAATTCACATGGTGCTGTTTTGAGATCCCAAAGACATTTTTTGTAATAAGAGATCATGCATGTTGGCTTTGCTCACCTTCATGGGTTTTGTTGTTGTTGTTTATTTATTTTTTTATCTCCTCCATTTTCTCCCCTTATTCTCAGTTACCACCCAGTTTTGCTTTTATTATATGGTCACTACAGATATTAACATAAATATTTCTTAACATATAAAATTCATTGTTTTAATCATGAACTTGAGAAAAGGAAAGTCTTCAATTGTTTCTTCCTGCTGTTTACTTCATCTGGTTATGGACACTAAAAATAAAGGCTCTCATATCATTTTTTTATGTAAGTGGACCATGTCATACAGATATTTGACATTTCATTTTCTTGATATATAATACTGATGTATCTGGTTGTTCAAATTTATTCCTGCTAATTCTTGAATGTCACTACATGTACAGTATTCGTTATATTTCCACTATACTGGCAAAGTAGATATTTTTCTTTTGTTTTGTTTTATTTTGGTTATATTTTTTTGTTGTTGTTGTTTGGTTAGTTGGTTTTTTTATTTTTTACTTTTTTTTATTCATTTTTGTTTTTGCTTTTGAGATGCTGTTTCTCTGTGTAGGTCTGACTGTCCTGAAACAAAATATATAAATGGGGCTGACCTGGAACTCAGGTTTGCCTGTGGCTCAGAGACTTTCCCACTCCAGGTTGCCAGGACTGGTGTTACTGACATAGATAGGAACATTGCTGGGTCTACTCTTCCAGCTGGCCTCCCTACACACACAAACACACAAACCCTGCCAATCCAGACAGTGTTTAAGTGCCTATTCCTCACTGTACCCAGCAAGCTCCATTGGGTTTATATCTTTCTTGTGAGATAATGACCTGTTGTACATCCACTGGCATCTGTACATAGAAAATATGGTACAGAAGCAAGAAGCTTAAGTCATTTATTTCATCACCTTTTCTTCAGACAGAAGACACCAAAAAGTTACAAAGATGTTTGTATTATTGATGAAGCCATTAATTAGACAAAATATCTTTCAATATCAACCACATTGTGTCAGACCTATTCTATCAAATGAGCTTGCCTTATTCGATTGCCACGGTTGAGGGCATAGAAAATGGAATCAAGAGAGTTATAATCAACATGGATACATGCTGAATAGATACAACCAAATTTTTGTTCTTTGTCTTGAATTTGAGAATCCTGAAACAGATCTGCATCTTGCAAGTCAAGCCAAAAGACAAACAATAGGTAATTCTTGTAAATCCTTTTGGTATCAGCATCATAAAATCTGTACAATCATTCTTAAAAAACAGAAACACGTGAGATGGTGACAGCAATATAAAAAAAATACAACAGAGAAAAAAAAGGAAAAGGATTCCACATATCTTGAAGGAGATCTATGATGCAGACGTTTGAGAAGCACGTTTTCAAAGGTCTCTAAGAAATATGTCATAACAGAATTTTTCAATGAGATTCATGTCAAATTGAACCTTTTATAAAATGGTTGAAAGAAGTGAGGTAGAAACTTCTGGTGGTTAAGAAAAGAACGGTGAAAATATTTAGGTGGACTAGGAGCTGTAAAATGTTGTGAGGAACGTCGCTGCTTTGCGGCTGCCTCTCTCAGGACCAGACCCGGGAGTGCCCACTGCAGTCAGCGGTTCCTCTGGCAGGGTCTTCCTGAAGAGCTGAGCATGCTGCCGGCTTCTTCCCCACGCCCACGAGGGCTCCAGGCGATATGAGCTCCAGGCGGCTGCTCTGCACCCAGGCCCAGGGGCTGAGGTGGGCAGACAGGTGTCCTGGAGGCCTGCGGGATGATGGAGGCCTGCGGGATGGTGGAGAGCATGGAGGACGAGGAGATGCTCACCTACGAGGCGATGATGGAAGACCAGAACCACAACAACTGGACTGGGAGGCCTCCACAGACACAGCTTCCAGCTTCGCCCCCCCCCTCCCGCCAAGACCCTCCTGGGGGAGGGGCAGGAAGATCCCTAAGGAGGGGCTTCCCATGGGGCCTCTGCCCTCGCTGGAGCACAACTGGGTAATCACGATGTTGAAGAGCTGCAATGTGGCCCAGCCGCGGTCCCTGCCTCCAACCCCAGCTCCACCGTCAACATCAACACCTCCACCTCCAAGTTCCTAACGAAGGTTATAACAATTGAAGATTATAAGAGCACATACTGGCCAAAATTAGATGGTGCCGTAGATCAACTTTTAACCCAGAGTCCTGGTGACTATATACTTATATCCTATGAACAGATTTACAGTTGTATAATTGTGTGTGCCAGCAGCACTCAGAGCAGATGTACAGTGATCTGATTAAAAAGATAAACGGCCACTTAGAGTCTCCAAGGAGCTGCAGGCCAGCCCTCCAGACCCGTATATTGAAAGATTTGATATGGCTCTGGGACAATATATGGGAGCATTGCAGAGCACCGTGGCTCTTTTCATATATATGAATAAGTTTAACATAGAAACTAAGCTTAACAGAGACTTAAAAGATGAGCTTACAAAGCTGTTTACGGACCATGTTGCAGAGAAGCACATTTACAGCCTAATGTCGTGGGTTCAGATGGCTCCAACTTTGTTTTCTAAGTTTATTCCAAACATTCTTCCCCCAGCTGTGGAATCTGAACTTTCTGGATATGCCGCTCAAGATCAGACGCTTCAAAGAGAACTTATACAGAATGGTTTTTCCAGAGATGACCAGTTCCGGAAGAGAGCTGGGGATGAGTTGGCTTATAACAGTCCATCTGCTTGTACAAGTTCTAGAGGGTATAATGTTGAACTCCTTTTGTCCTGGAGAGAAGACAATGGAGCTCCAGAAACTGTTCCAGGCCACTGGCACCACTCAGGGGCTGTCAGGATGTTCTCAGAGAGAGAGGATGCCGCACTTCTTTCTTTGATTTTCAGTTTCAAAAAACAAGAACTAACAAAACAGTTGCTGCTAGACCTGGGGGTGATTGTGAGATGAAACTATGTTAGTGAGTTTATCTACAAAGCAAGTGTCTTGGAGCATGACCATTGCTAAGTGAAGCCCAACATTCCAATCAACTTCCTTCAAAAATACAAGAACGAAAGAGTCTTCAAAAACAAACAAACAAAAATATTTAAGTGGTACATTCTAAGACTCTCAGTGCACCAAATGTTAAAATTATGAGGTCTGGTAACAAGGATGAGGACAATTGGCATTGATGCCATTTAAAAGGATGGATGAAACTTGGCTTAACAGTGCAATGCTGCAAAATGTTCTACATTATCAGCTAGAACTGTAACACTTATGTGAGATAAATGAGGATCTATTTGCATTTTTCTTCATGCTGACATCCAATTAGACCAATACCATTTGTTGAAGATGCCATCTCTTTTCCATTGTATGATTTTAGATTCATTATCAAAAATCAAGTGTCGGTAGGCATGTAGGTTTATTTCAGGGTTTTTTATTTGATTACATTGATCTACAAATCTACCAAGTTTCTATGCTAGTACCATGCAGGTTTTTTTTTAAACTTTAATGTTTTTCTTCAAGTTACATCTCAATCATAGTCCTCTCCCTCTCCCTCTTCCCCTTCCCAGTCCCATCCTCCTACCCTCTTCCCCCCTCACTTTTCTATCTGCTTTTTTTTAAATTTAAGGTGTATCTTTCCTATCCCCAAATCTCCTCTTTTTAGTCCAATAAAAAGCTCTTTTTATTATATCAATAATATAATACAAAACAATAAGAATAATTAGACCACAATTATGAAAATTATAAGGTATAACATACATTCCCAATGTCCAGTCCATACATATTTGGAAACTGATATTAATATTCTATTATCTATTTCTATGAGTTTAAAGTTCTATACCTAGCTCAGTTTCCATCCAAACTTGCATTACCAACTTAAAAACATCTTAGACCTAGAACTTCCTTTTATTTCCTAAACAACTTGAAATTTAACTGTGGGACTAAACTATCTATTCTTCAATCACACCAGAGACTTGCCTGAGAAGGATAAATATATCTGAATAACCAGGAAGTGCAGAGCAAGCAGCCATCACATGTTACTTAACCTTTTTTCTCTTACAGCTTTTAATATTCTTTCTTTGTTCTGTACATTTGGAGTTTCAATTATTATGTGGCGGGAGGAATTTCTTTTCCGGTCTAATCTGTTTGGTGTTCTGTATGCCTCTTAGTATTTTACCAGCATCTCTTTCTTTAGGTTTGGGAAGTTTGCTTCTATGATTTTGTTGAAGACGTTTCATGGACCTTGGAGTCAGAAGTCTTCTCTTTCATCTATGCCTATAATTCTTAGGTTCTATCTTTTCACTAAATACTTGATTTAATGGATGTTGTGGGTGAACATTTTTAGATTTCTAATTTCTTTTCGTTGTTGTACTGATTTCTTCAATTGAACCTTCCACACCTGAGATCCTGTCTTCCATCTCTTGTATCCCTTGTATCCTATTTTTGATATTCATGTCTATAGTTAATGTTCTCTTCACTTGGTTTTTCTAACTCCAGGATTGCCTCTGCTTGTTTTTTCTTTGTTGCTCCATTTCTAGTTTCAATTCTTGAACAGTTTTATATGTTATTTCCTGCTACAATTTGCTTGTCTTTGTCTGCCAAACTTTCAAATAATTTCATAGCCTTGTCTTTGTCCCATTCATGTTTGGCTGAGTTGGCTTGGAGATGTCTAATGGAATTCTCCATTGCTTTCATTTGTAAAATTGTGGATTTTTAAAATTCTTTCAGGGATTTATTTACTTCTTGTAAGGCTTCTATCATTTTCCTAAGTATAAATTTGTCACCATTTTCATGTATTTCAGCTGTGATGGGATGGTCAGAGCTTGCTGTATTAGCATCACTGAATTTTGTTGGAGTCACATTTCCCTGATTTTTGTCAGTTTTCTTCTATTGCTGACCTTTACCCATATGGTTGTCCTTAGCTGATTATTCCTAGTGTCTTCTGGATGTGGTGCCAAGGAGGGAGCTTTGGTGTAGAGGCTGTATAATCTAGGTGGTCTTTAGTTCAACACAAGCTAGGTGGGGTCTTGTGTTGAGGGCTTGATCTTAGTGCCCACCCCCAAGTTCATACTTTTCCGTTGTTTCCCAAGTAGGAACTCAGGTCGGGGATTGGGTGGGATGTGTTATCCCAGCCTGGAAGGTCTTGAGTTCTAGGAGATCTTCCTAGCAATGTCCGTTGGGCTCTGAGGACCATGGATTGTAAGCTAGAGCTGCAGATCCCCTGTTGTTTGTGTGCCTGGTCCGAGGGTCAGGTCTGTGGTCATGGTCCCCCCAGGTGGCTTCTCCTAGGTGGTCCCCAGGGTACCTCTGTACCTCTCAGCCCTAAGTGCTAAGCCCTTATAGTCTGACACTCAGGCAGTGCACAAAGGCCAAGAACTCATTGCTCCAGGGCTAGAACTGTAGATCCTGAAAACTGGGTATCCTGCCAAGGAGGGGCAAGGTGCACTGGATGGGGGATCTGATATGAACACCACAACCTGTCCACTGAGCTTGGACTCAGTGGAGTTCCACAGCCTTTTAACTTGACCACCCACCTTTCAGCCCACTCTGATCTTACCATTCCTGTGGCTCAGCTGGTCTTCTTTTAAGTGTTGGAGCGACTGTGTGGAAACTGTGGGCTCAGGAAGCCGGGAGGTACCTCTTCTATCTGGCAATCAGAGTTGCCTACTAAGGCCCTGCAGTGATCAGACCTGCAGGACACTGTGCCACTGAAAGAAGTGCAGCATGTATATTGTATTTTATATCCAGGAGAGGGACCTGCATATCCAACACCTTTCTGGGTATGTAGAGAGCTGCGACATGCCACGCCCTGAAGATGGTGCCAGTTTCTGCCTTCCACCAGCCTGATGGTGAGCGCTCTCGGTGGTAAACAAGTCCATATTTTGGTTAAGA